>JAWQEG010000210.1:5000-48537 GCA_033782935.1 Petrolisthes cinctipes | reverse complement strand
ACACACCCGTCCCGTTTCATACCTTACACAACTCAAGTCATATAACACTTAACACTTTGCCACCTCCATCACGCCCTACTCATTTCCTGTGTTTATGTAATTCGAGTGTGTTTCTTGAGGGGGTCGTCTGTTGGGGACAAATTGATATCCTCCTCAAAACTCGTGTAGGTACTGACTGACTGAGGCACTGGTCTATTTCCTATATGCCATGAGTTAGGGGAAACAGTAGCCCTTCAATTTAATCTAATTTGGAGGCTATTTGTTCCTCCAAACTGCTCTTAAAGTAAATAAAACTCCAACAACCATTCATACGTCAATCACCATAGCCTATATATCACCACAAACAATACCTGCAACAACCACAACCACACAACTAAACCTACAACCACTGCAACTAAACATGGAATCACACACACAACCACGTCTACAACCACTACAACCACATCTACTTATCGCTCCTAGCTTTCTATACAACTACATTTACACTTAAACCACCTACAACCACACTTGGATCACACACTCAACCACGTCTACAACCACCACAACCACACCTACTTATCTCTCCTACACTTACACTACCACCACAAGTACCCCAACTGAGAAGCTTCGACATGATTCAGAACTGAGTGGATGAATAGACGAGATTATTGGATGATCGGTGGATGAGGGTGGATACGGGAGAGGGGAACGTGAAGAATGAAGAAAGATCCCCTCACCTCACCCCACCCTACACACACACAATACAGAATGACAGATATATTCGTCTAGAGATGAATATACCGTCGCAGACAACATGAAACAGACCGTGATACAGAAAGACAAGAAAGAGGCACAGTAAGACAAAAAAAAAAAAGTAGATTGGCTGATGTTGACATAGACAGATCTAAGGCAAAGTGAGAAAAAGTTATATCAACAGAGAGTGACGGAAAGAGACATATGCATTAACAGAGAGACGGTATAATAACAGAACTAGGAGGATACAATTATAGAAAGGAAGAGGGATTTATGAACAGGCAAAGATAGACAAGAGAAATAATAAACACAATGACAAAAGGACGGAGACGAAGAGAAAAACTGAAAAGAGAAAGAATATAAACGACAATAAACAGACAGAGACGCAGAGAAAAAAAACTGATAAGAGAAAGAATTAGAACGATGATAAACAGAGACTTAAATGGATAAGACAAACATATAACAAAGATAAAAACCGACGACAAAAACAATATAAAACAAAGATAAACAAAAGGGCGATACAAAAGAACAGAGAGACGGATAGACAAAGCCATCAACATCAACCCGTGCTGCAACTACAAACAAAACATTCACATAAACACTCACCATTTGCAACACAACCACAACCTTACCTTCTATGACACAGTGACAAACAAACAAACAACAGAAGAGTGAGAGAGAGAGAGAGAAGGAGAGAGAGAGAGAGAGAGAGAGAGAGAGAGAGGAGAGAGAGAGAGAGAGAGAGAGGAAAAAAGGAGATGAATCAATGCTGTTTTACTATCTCAGCTAAACTAGTAATGAGTCAGTCTGCTTCCCACCCACCCACCAAGGAACTTACCCACTCGATCACACTCACACGGGTGCAAAGAAGAGGGTGGGTGGCAGGGAGTGAGTAAGGATGGAATGAAATGGTGGATGGGATATGATGAGGAAGAAATGCTGAGAGAGATGAAGGGAATATAGAAAGGATGGATGAATGAAGGAGGATGGAGGGGAGGTATTAAAGAGTGTTTGAAATGAGTCAAGGAAGGAGGGAAGAGTAGATGTCGAGAGAGAGGGAGGGAAGAGAGGGTGAACTGGAGGGAGGGAGCGAAAGGAGAGTGAAAGAAATTAGGAAAGAGAGGAGGGGAGAGTAGATGCTGAGAGAGAGAGAGAGGGTAACCTGGAGGGAGGGAAGGAAAGAATAGTGAATGAGTCAGGTTGAAGGAAAGAGAGGAGTGAATGAGAAAGAGTTCATTGCTATTCCTCTCTCTAAGTGTTCTCTTCCTTCCTCCACCACATTTCCATCTCGGTTAATTAATAATCCCTCTCGTTTGTCTCGTCTTCCATCTCCCAGTCAAAAGAAAAACAAAACAACAAACTTCTCGTATAATACATGTACAGTAAAGACGAGAACATTATTACCACACATTCAACACATCTCTCATATATCACACCTCTGTTTTAATAGACTCTGAAATAATGTTTATGTAGAATTGTATAGGTATAAGTGTTTTGGTATAAGTGTTTTGGTGTTGTTTTGGTATGAGTGTTTAGGTGTTGTTTTGGTATGTGTTTAGGTATAAGTGTTTAGATATAAGTGTATATGTGTTATTTAGGTTTAAGTGTTTAGGTATAAGTGTTTAGATATAAGTGTTTCTATTATATATGGTATAAGTGATTTGTATAATTTTTGGTATATAGGCAGCTGTTGGTAACTAAAGGAATGCTATCCAGGTTACAACTAGAGGGAAGCTTTGTCACATGTTTTTTTTTTTTTTACTCAGTTACCACCATGTGTGTGTGTGTGTGTGTGTGTGTGTGTGTGTGTGTGTGTGTGTCGAAATTATAGTGTGTAACTGTACTTCTCTCTCTCACTTCTACAGCCACACCTTCAGATCACTCACGCCTCCCCCCCCCCCACCCCAAGGTTTCCTCCTCCTCCCCCCTCCTCCTGCCCCCCTTACCTGTGAGAACATAAGAGAAACCTATTATAAGTTTGGGTGTATCTAGTGCAGGCCTATAGATAGACAATAGTTCAATACTAGTAGAAGTTAAAGATAGATTAAGGACCCTGTGATCGTGTATGAGAATTGGAAGCTTCTGATTCCTCCTGACAATGCCACGATATATTTGAAGGACTCGTTTACCTCAAAAAAAAATTCTAACTACATCACAGGGTTCCTTAATTAAGGTGGTAATTCTTTTTTGGTACATTGGAGTGCCTTGATTCCTCCAAAATATGCCAGGAAACAGGACCAGAAGAGCAAAAATAATGGTGTTCTGTTGCTTGGAATAGTTTGGAGGATTCAGTTGCTCCAGATTTACCAACAAACACAAAATTTCCCCCTTAAAAACAGTCAGACCTACAAGAAATAATTATGTGAACCCTATTTATGTCTATTCCCCTATGAACCAATGTTGTTGTTGCTGTGTCACTTTCTTTAATTTAACTCTATAATAATTTAACACCATAATAATGAATCCTAAATAAATACATAAAGTACAGACACCAGTGGTACAGAAGTATAGGCTAAAATATTATTGATAAACACTCTTATTATTCCTTTATTTTTACTTAACATTTAATTCATCTGAGAAGCCATGCACTGCCATGAATTCCAAGTTTCTATATAGCAGCTTGTATCGGTATATGATACGTTTAGTATAGATATTTATAGCTGAACTGAATGTTAAAATAGCCCCCTCCAAGCAGCTGGGAAATAATTATGTCTATATAGCCAGGGATTGTATGTGTAGAATTAATTATGTATAGCCAGGGATTGTATGTGTGATTGTTGGAGCTTTATACCCACAAGATTCACTCACTACACCATGCTACTCTTAAAGGGGTAATTAATTCACTTTTGTTACATTGGAGAGACATTAATCCTCAAAGTATATTAGGAAACAGGACCAAATGAACAAAAATAAAGGTGTGTTCTGTTGCTTGGAATAGTTTGAAGGAATAGGTTGATCCAGATTCACCAACAACACTATACTTCCACCTCCATATATTAGGAACTTTTTGAAGAGCCCTTACATGTTTTTTTTTCTCTCTCTCTCTCTCTCTCTCTCTCTCTCTCTCTCTCTCTCTCTCTCTCTCTCTCTCTCTCTCTCTCTCTCTCTCTCTCTCTCTCTCTCTCTCTAAACTTACCTTCCCAGTATGTATCGTCTTCCTTCCCTCACAGCATATATATCTCATCCTTTCTCATATATCCTCCTCATATCTATACCTCTCTCTCTCTCTCTCTCTCTCTCTCTCTCTCTCTCTCTCTCTCTCTCTCTCTCTCTCTCTCTCTCTCTCCTTATTATCACTCTCACTTTCCTTTCATCATCATCCAGACTTTTGCTTCTCTCCTTCTCTCCCCTTCCTCCTTCCTTCACAATATCACTCAAAATACTATATACAATTAACTAAAAAATATAAGTCATAATCAGGTAAATACACACACACACACACACACACACACTTACACACACACACACACTTACTGCACGCACATCCCCCCCTCCAGATTTCCGAGAGCATGAGTCATTGTAGTGGTCAGTGTGTGTGTGTGTGTGTGTGTTGATAGAGAGAGAGAGAGATAGACCCACAAAATATCTCCCTTACTCTCTACTGTCTCATTCTTTCCTTCCCTTTCTATAAATAAATAAATACACCTTCCCTATCTATCTCCCTTCCCTTATTTCCCATTCCCCTCTCTCTCTCTCTCTCTCTCTCTCTCTCTCTCTCTCTCTCTCTCTCTCTCTCTCTTCCTTTCCCCCTTCCCATTTTTCACACACTTCTTTTCTTCCTCTGTCCCTTTTTTTTCTCCCTTCTTCTCACATTACCCCTTCCCCTCAGGCCACCACTCAAGCGGTGGCCGTGAATACACTCATCCTAAGGGCCACTTGTTCACTGCTACCGATAACATGAAGAGGGGGGAGGGGGGGTAGGGGGGGAGGGGGGACATGGCTACTGAGGGGAGGGGAGGGTAGGGTAGGGTAGGGTAGGGCAGGGGAGGGGAAGGGAGGGAAGGGAGGTGGATGGGTAAGGAATAACAAGGAATACAGGTAACGTTTTAGAGAGAGAGAGAGAGAGAGAGAGAGAGAGAGAGAGAGAGAGAGAGAGAGAGAGAGAGAGATAGGAGAATATCTCGGGAATAATTCACTTACTGTTACACATATACTCTGACACACACACACACACATACATACACATACTCTGACCATACATACACATACTCTCACTCTCTCTCCTCTCTCCTTCGATTCACTGATACTAGTTATCTCCCACCACCTCTCACGTTACCTCTACTCTCTCTCTCTCTCTCTCTCTCTCTCTCTCTCTCTCTCTCTCTCTCTCTCTCTCATAATCATTTCTTCCTTCTTCCCTTCCCTGTAGTTCCTCTCTCTTGTTCTTCCCATTTTCTTCCATTCCTCATATTCCTGCCTTTATCTTCAAAATCACTTATCCTTCCTTTCTTCTTCTGCACATAATTCCTTCTTCCTCTCCACTCATCCTCCCTCCTTTTCCTCCTTCCTTCCTTCCTTTATTACACGTATCATCCTTTCTTTCCTTCCTTCCTTCCTTTCTTCCTTTTTCTCTTCCTTCCTTCTGTTTATTTCTTGTTTTTGGGCCAGTTATCCTTCTTTTTTCCTATTCACCTAATCATCCTTCCTTCCTTCTTTCCTTTCTTTCTTCTCATCCTTCCTTCCTTCCTCCCAGTTCCTCTCTTCTTCTCTTCCTTTCCTCATTCGTTCTTTATGCACGTGATTGAAATAGATATGGAAGGATAATTAACGATTGATAAAATGAGTGAGTGGTCGATGCAGAAGAATGGGGAGGAAGAGGAAGAGAGAGGAACAAAATAGGTAGATGAAAGTTAAGATGAGAAGGAGAAAGAAAATAAATAAAAGACAGAGAAAGAGGAGAAATGGAGGAAGAGAAAGAAGAAAATAGGTAGATGAAAGTTAAGATGAGGAGAAATAAAAAAAAATGATAAAAATAAAATATATAAATAAATGAGATGAAGTAAAGATGAAGATAAAATTAATGAGTAAAAGAGAAAGAAGAAGAAAATAGAAGAAGAGGAAACGAACAAGAAGAAGAAGAAGAGGAGGAAGAAGAATAAGAGAAAGAAGTGGAAAGGAAGAGGAAATGAAGAGGAAGAAATGGAGAAGAAGAGGAGGAGGAGGAAGAAACGGATGTGTAGAGAGAAATAAAAATAGGACTGAGGGAAGATATATAGTGTGGAGAAACCTATCATATAACCTCAGCTTGAAATAACATTGATTTTATCCCTCCCTCTCTCTCTCTCTCTCTCTCTCTCTCTCTCTCTCTCTCTCTCTGACTTCATTTATTTGCTGCGTTCTTTTATGTTCCTATTCTCTATTTATTCATTCATTCGTTGCCCCGTCTGTCTGTCTGTCTGTCCTGGTCTGTCTGTCTGTCTGTCTGTCTGTCTGTCTGTCTGTCTGTCTGTCTGTCTGTCCTGTCTGTCTGTCTGTCTGTCTGTCTGTCTGTCTGTCTGTCTCTCTCTCTCTCTCTCTCTCTCTCTCTCTCTCTCTCTCTCTCTCTCTCTCTCTCTCTCTCTCTGTGTGTGTGTGTGTGTGTGTGTGTGCATGTTTTGTTACCCAGTCTCTCTCTCTCTCTTTCTGTGTGTGTGTGTGTGTGTGTGTGTGTGTGTGTGTGCTGTGTGTGTGGGTGTGTTTTGTCACCCCCCCCCCTCTCTCTCTCTCTCTCTCTCTCTCTCTCTCTCTCTCTCTCTCTCTCTCTCTCTCTCTCTGTGTGTGTGTGTGTGTCCTGACCTCTCGACCCTAACCCAGAAATACTAGTCTTGTTTACATGTAGTCCCGCCGTCTCCACCAACAGGGTCGGGTCGTGCCTTTAGGAAAATCCATACACACCCAGGGGAAGAAGGTGGTTGGGGATGGTAGTGGGTGGTGGGGACGGTAGTGGGTAGTAGTGGTGGTGGGTGGTGGGTGAAGGTGGTGGTAGTAGTGGTGGGTGGGGGAAGGTGGTGGGTAGTAGTGGTGGGTGGGGGACGGGAGTGGTTAGTGGGTGTTGTTGGTAGTGAGTGGTAGTGGGTGGGGATGGTAGTGGGTGGTGGTTGTGGTAGTGGGTGGGGTCAGTAGTGGGTGGGGGACGGTAGTGGGTAAGTGGTTGGTGGTGGGTAGGGGGACACACAACAAATATTACACACAACAAAAAATACAAGCAAAATCCAAGAGAAGCAAAACCAAATTCACTCCGACCACCTTCAGCATGTGTTATAATTATTCGCTTGTTTACTTGCTTTGTTGATGGGTCATTTGTGATTAACTCCGACCACCTGTGTTATAGAATTATTTGATTAGATAATTAATATATATATAATTAATTGTTTGGCTTGCTTGCTTGCTTTGTTGATGGGTCATTTGTGCTTAATTTCAGTCGTACGTATATATTGTGTTGTGTGAATAGGATGAATGACTTGCATATAGAGGGTCAACCAACCAACCAGCCTGCCAGGGAGAAGGAGGGAAGAGGGGGAGAAGGAGGTGGTGGGAAGGGGGGAGGAGGTAGTAAGGGAAGGGGGAGATGGAGGAGGTGGAAGGGGGGAGATGAAGAGAAGGTGGAGGAGGAGGGAAGGGGAAAAATGAAGAGAAGGTGGAGGAGGGAAGGGGGAGATGAAGGGAAGGTGGAAAATGAAGAGAAGGGGGAGGAGGAGGGAAGGGGGAAATGAAGGGAAGGGAAAAGGAGGGAAGGAGGAGAAGGGAAGGTGGAGATGAAGAAAGAGGGAAGGAGGAGGGAAGGGAGAAAATGAAGGGAAGGGGAGCAGGAGGAGGGAAAGGGAGAGAGAACAGAGGGAAGTAGGAGGAGTTGAAGGGGTGATGGAGGGGGGAGTATGGTGCCTCTGGGATAAATATTGAGTTGGAAGGTGAACTTTAAGGCGTAAGTAAAGGTATTTGTTGACCCTGGCATCTTAAGGGGGTAAGGCTACTGTAATATACTTTAGGTACGTTGGAGCATCTTGATTCCTCCAATGTATGCCAAGAAGCAGGACCAGATGAACAAAAATAATGGTGTTCTGTTGCTTGAAATAGTTTGGAGGAATTAGTTGCATGTTTCAGATTTAAGGATGTAGTGTAGTGTGTCAGGAAACAGGACCAGAATGACAAAAAAAAAAAAAAAAAAAAATGAAAATAAAATGGAAAATAATAATAAAAATAATATTGTGGAGGAATGCTTGGAATGGTTTGGAGTAATCAGTTGCTTCAGATTAATTTTAAGGGGGTCATCTTTTGTTGTGGAGGACGAGTTGCAAGGTTGGAGTGTTACAGATTCCTCCAAACTATGCCACACGACAGATTCCCCTATAGTAGTTGAAATAATAGAGAGAGTCTGTTTCTTGGTGTACTTTGGAGGAATCATTAGTCCTCTAGTTCACCCATAAACAAACAAAAAAGTTATATACAACATTAAAAAACAAAACAAAAAACTTTAGGTAACTTAAATAAAACTAAACAGGAAGAGAGGAAAGAATAACATGTAAGAATGAAGAATAAAGAAGAAAGAGACACAGTAAATGAAAGACGAAACAAAAGGAAATGAAGAAGAAGAAGGGGAAGGAAGAGAAGGAAGAGGAGGAGGAAGAGGAGGAGGAGGAGGAGGAGAAAAAGGAAGAGGAGGAAGAGGAGGAGGAGAAGGAAGAGGAGGAGGAGAAGAAAAAGGAAGAGGAGGAAGAGGAGGAGGGGGAGAAGGTGTAAAAGAGATGGTAGGATAGACAGGGTGGGTAAAAAGAACAGTTCTCATAGAGTGTATTGGTTGATGGGAACTTGTTGGGAAGATGGTGGTCTCTCTCTCTCTCTCTCTCTCTCTCTCTCTCTCTCTCTCTCTCTCTCTCTCTCATGACATTCTTATCTCACACTGCCTCATTCACCCTCTCTCTCTCTCTCTCTCTCTCTCTCTCTCTCTCTCTCTCATGACATTCTTATCTCACACTGCCTCATTCACCGTCTCTCACTCTCTCTCTCTCTCTCTCTCTCTCTCTCTCTCTCTCTCTCTCTCTCCACCACACCCATCATCATTCACAGTCAGTATGGGAAAGTCATCGCCATTCCTATCAAACCATCTCCACCACCACCACCATCATCACCACCATCACGACCACACCCACACCCAACTCCATCACCACATTCACTATTACTATCACCACCATCTCTTTTTTTTATTTACAAGTGCCACACACACCACTATCAATCATCACATGCACCAACAACTATCTATCATTACCTGCATCAACACATCTATTATTACTATTATTATTATTATTATTATTATTATTATGCTACCACCACCACCACTACTGCTACCAACACCACTATTGTCACCACCACCACCATCACCTCCACCACCACTACTACCAACACCACCACTATTATTACACCAACACCACCACCACCAACACAACCACTATTATTACTACCAACACCACCACTATTATTACTACCAACACCACCACTATTATTACACCATCACCACCACCACTACCACCAACACCACCACTATTATTACACCAACACCACCACCACCACCACCCTCACGACCACCACCACCACCACCATCAACACCACCAACACCACCACCACCACTACCACCATTGTTACACCACCACACTCACGACCACCACACCTGACGACCCACTTTCAAACTGGACTCTCATCCTCGTATAGAAAAAAACAAAAAAACTCCTATTTCAAAACCACAAATGAACAAAAGCGTGAAAATTATCCCACAAAATTCCTTCTTCACGCCGGGGGGGAAAAAAAAAAAAATATTGGTTTGGCTGGTTTTAACCTTGGCGTGAAATCAACAAACCGAATCAACCAAGTTTCACGAGGCCAAACTTTCGCGAACGAGGAGAATGAGACCGAGACGAAACGACCAAAAAGTGGAGGAGAGGAAGAGGGTAGGGGGGGGGGGAGGGGGGGAAGGTAGAGGGGGGGGGGCGAGGAAGGAAGGGGATGGGGGTAAAAGGAATGAGGTTGGGTTGTGTTGGTAACCTTGACGAGGAGCCTACAGAGGTCAAAAAAGGGGAATAATATTTTGATGGCTACTGTACCCTCCAAACTATAAGTCACGAAACAGATCCCCTATTGGTAACACTGAGGGGATTTGTTTATATAGTAGGATAGGAATCAGTAACCCTCACGAAAATATACCAAAACGTGAATGTCCCATGAACTTTCTTTTAGCTGACGAGAGAGAGAGAGAGAGAGAGAGAGAGAGAGAGAGAGAGAGAGAGAGAGAGAGAGAGAGAGAGAGAGAGAGAGAGAGAGAGAGAGAGAAATCAGAATACAACTGTGAATGAGAGAGAGAGAGAGAGAGAGAGAGAGAGAGAGAGAGAGAGAGAGAGAGAGAGAGAGAGAGAGAGAGATTTATAGGGTGCATTTGGGGTGAGGGAATAAATACCAACACTCATCTCCAGTTCACCATTATGACGTCACTTCCTCTCCTGTGTACAGTGTCCGTGTTGTTATTGTTGGTGTTGTGGTTGTTTTGTCCACTGAGATGACCTCTTCCTCACCCCATGACCTCACTTCAACACCCCATAATTATCCTTTTTCACTTCACCCACCCACCCACCCACCCACACACACACTCTCCCTCATTTCACGACCCCCACACGAACCCTTCACCTCACGACCCCCACACTCTCCTTCACTTCACGACCCCCACACTCTCCTTCACTTCACGACCCACACACTCTCCCTCACTTCACCCCCTGCCCCTCACACACACTCCCTCACTTCACGACCCCCATACTCTCCTTCACTTCACGACCCCCACACTCTCCTTTATTTCACGACCCCTTGATTATTCTCTCGCATCTTCGGTCTCGTAATTATCCTCCCATTTCATGCATCTCACTTCCTTCTCTTATCCCATCATCTCCTACTTCCCTCCCTCATTTCAACAACCTCTCACTTCCCTCCTTCACCCTTCCTCCCACTTCCCTACCTTACCCCATAGTTTCCCTTCCTCACCTTATTCGACCCTCTCACTTCGTATTATATGATTTTCCTCTCTCACCAGATATCACTCCTATACCCTCACCTGATACCCAACACTCACAGCCACTAACCCTATCAACCCCTACCTAACCGCTGCTGTCCCATTACACTCAAAACCTCTCACAGTCCACTCACACCCACTCCACTGTCTCATCTAGTGCGACACCCAATAATATCGGGGCCTCGCAAGAGTCACGAGCTACTGACAGCCTACAGTCCCGAGGTTGAGGAGAAAAAAATAAAATAAAACAATATGAGACAAGAACAAATGAAGTATGTATAGTGTGGGACCTGTAGAATGGAATACAGTATACAGAGAAATACAAAAGAACCTTCACACAGCAACAACAGCTCAACTACCGTATATATATAATGTACTGGTTCTCTTTAATGGTTGTATGATAGTTTGGTTTTGCTGTTACTGTAAATACAACTATAGTGAACTCGGGAGAGGGAAAAACACATGAAGCAAATCAATAAATACAAGAACTAATAAATAATACAGGAAGGTAAAACTGGGTCACATTATAATATTACGTTCGATCCATGCAGCCCTGTTCCCCATGCACTCAAGTATTATCCCTCCACCCATACGATCCAATAACTGTCGCATTATAGGCCAAGGCTATACCCAGTAAAAAGTGTATTGTATGGTGTCCAATGTTTACAATAGAGTCACAAAATATGCAGCTGGGGATTCAAGCCATATTATGTTGTGTCACCTTCAATTTAAAGTGATACGGTATATAATTCTAGTGCCTTTTTTCGTTCACTATATTTACGGTATGCAGACTCAGTTGCGGTTCACTGGCTCCCGTATAAAACTTGGACAAAACATGAGTTTATCTGTGGCTAACACCCAATGGTTTTATTCAGCAGAAGGAACCTAGTGAGAAATGAACCGTTTCCATTACTATTTTAACTGGGTTGCAAGTCACCATATGAGTACGTATATTTAATTAAGGATTCGCGTAAATACTAAATTAGTTCTGCTCAAGAGATATGGATAGAGAAAGAAAGCTTCGTCGCAAAAGTCCACCAGCCCAGACAGCACAGATGAGACAGATATAAATTTAAAGGAAGGAGTAGATAGCGTGAATGACGGACGGGGAGAAAGAAGAGGTGGTGAAGGAAGGAAGGAAGGAAGGAGGAAGGAAGGAAGGAAGGGAAGGAGGGATAGAGGGAGGGAGTGGTGGTGATATGGTACAGTACACGGGCAAATGGAAAAATGCGTGAATGTCAGGGAAGAAAGAAGTACACATGCAGAAAGTAAATGATGGGGAAATGACAACGTAGAAAAAATATATAGAGCAGCACTCACTGTCAGGGTGGAGTAAGTTACATGACCTTGCAAAATGGACCGACCAAGTTTTTAGTATTATACCTGACCAACACGCATTTTACACACACACACACACACACACACACACACACAGTTCATGACCTCATATTTAACCCCTATCCCTCACGACACACACACACACACACACACACACACAGAGCAACAACCCAATAATTTCCTTCCTCTTCTCTTATTTAATTCAGTGTGATACATTAATGAGTAGCAAGGAAACTAACTCGTCGCCTTTCATGGATCACAAACACGCACAGCAAATCACGTGACTGGGGCTTTGTTTACGTCGCTTAGTATACGAGTTCCCGCGCGCGATGATGATGACCGTGTGTGTGTGTATGAAAGTGGCGGGAATTCCATGTGACTCAATTTTACTGGTGTCGTGTTAATGGCAAGATTATTTTAGATGTGGTTCCCTCTCAAATGGTATATGCGGTACTAAAAAAAATATATATATAGTAGCTTTAATTTTAAGGGACCCTGTGATGCAGTCTGAATTTTTTTTGGAGATAAATAAGTCCTTCAAATATTGCCACGAAACACACACATACCTACTATATATATATATATGGAAGGAGCTTGTTTCGTGGTATAGTCAGAAGGAATCAGTAGCCTCCAATTTTCGTAAACGATCACAGGGTTCTTAATTAAGTCATTTTAGACACGTCTTTTTATGGAGGAAAGCGGTAAGTAGGGGGTTAACAATTGGGAGGGAATATATATACGATTAAAAAAAATGTATGGAGGAAGGAAAGAGGAATGGAGAAATGAGAGAGAGGAGATACACAACTATTAATGACGAAGGTAATAACGGAGAGAATTAAAGGGAAGAGAAGAAGTAAAGAGAAGGAAGAGGTAAGAGAAGAGGCAAGGAGAAGGAAGAGGTAAGAAGAGAAGAGGTAAGATGGAGAGAAAGGGAGGTTAAAAGTAAAGAAAGAAGGTATATAAATAGCAAACGAGGGGAATAAGGAAATAGGGTGAGAAGGAAGAGGGGAAACGAGAGAAATACAGGAAACGAGGGAGAGAAATTGAGTGTGAAGGAAGAGGGGAAACGAGAGGGAGAGAAATATAATGAGAGGGACGATAGGAAATGAGAGGGAGAGGAACACAAGCAGGAATCGTGGAAGAGAAATAATGCAAGAGGGAAGAGGGGAGATGAGAGGGAAAGAAATGCAGGAAACGAAGAGAGAAATATTGTGAAAGGGATGAGGGGAAACGAGAAAGACATTAAACACAATTAGAGGAAAATGAGAGAGGGAAGAGGGGAGATGAGAGGGAGAGAAATATAAGGTGAGAGGGAGAGAAATACAGTGAGAGGGAGAGAAATATAGTGAGAAGGAAAAGGGGAAATGAGAGGGAGAAAAATACGGTGGGAGTGAAGATAAACACGGTGAGAGGAAAGAGGGGAGATGAGAGGCAGAGGAATACGGTGAGAGTGAAGAAAAATAAGGTGAGAGGGTAGAGGGGAGATGAGAGGGAGAGAAATATAAGGTGACAGGGAAGAGAAATACAGTGAGAGGGAAGAGGGGAGATGAGGGAGAAATATCAGGTGAGAAGGAAGAGGCGAGATGAGAGGGAGAGGTATACGGTAAGAGGGGAGATGAGAGTGAAGATAAATACGATGAGAAGGAAGAGGGGAATTGAGAGGGAGAAAAATAAGGTGAGAAGGAAGAGGGGAAACAAACGAGGGTGAGGTGCCAAGTGAGGGTCCACCACCACGACACACCAAGGAAGGAAGGGAAATAAAGAAAGGAGTCGGGCGTGGCTTTATACTCCCTCACGTGTTTCTTCCCCAGCATCTTCTTGTATAACACGACGCCCACCCCAGCACCCATCACACCCACACACACACACACACATATATGTCTGTCTGTCTGTCTCACACACACACACACACATACACGTTTGTCTGTCTGTCTCACAAGCCCACACACACACATACACGTTTGTCTGTCTGTCTGTCTCACAAGTCCCTACACACACACACACACACGTCTGTCTGTCTGTCGCACACAAGTCCCTACACACACACACACACGTCTGTCTGTCTCACACACACACATGTCTGTCTGTCTGTTTGTTTGCCTTCCCCTCCCCTACACACACACACACACACACACATACATCTATCTGTCTGTTTACCTCCCACCTCCCTACACATACACACACGTGCTACATCAATATATAAACATGACTGTAATAAACTATGTAAACGACTGCAATTAAAAGTTTGTTTTGCACGAAAGTCACATAATGAGTTTATTGTTAAAAGGTTTTGTTGATTCACAGAACTAACATGAAGTCTGAAGCAAAATTTCGACTCTTTAAAGGGAGATTCTAATGAGGGTAAATTGGAAGGCTACCGATTCCTCCAAACTATACAACGAAACAGATTCCCCTCATTAACGTAACATTGAGGTATAGTATGTGTCCAGGCATAATAGTTTGGAAGGAATCACAGACATTCCAATTGACCAACAAAAGAATCTCCCCTTAATCTGAACATGAGTGCGTGACTTGAGTGTAAATATCATCCTCGTACGTTACCGCTCATCAACGTACTGAATGAATGAGTTATATTAATTTGAGACGAGCTACGTTTAATACAGTATATTTTCACTTTGACGCCAGACGACTGTATTTTTCACAAAGAAACTTCTCTCATACCCACTCTTTAAAATAGTTCCTTGGTTAAAAATCCTATGGACCTATATGGAAGGAGGTTGTTTCATGGTACGGTCAGGAAGAATCAGAAGCCACCAATTTTCATACACAATCACAGGATCCTTTAAGTCTTTTCCATTTTCTGTATTCAGTAATCAAGGGTGTGAATCAAGTACCAACTCTGCTTTGTCTCTCTATTTCTACACATTCGAATCAACACTATTAGCAGCATCTTTAGATTTAATGAACAATTGCAACGTAATCCCCTTTGTTCAAGACAATGATAACATTCTCGTGTCGGGCAACAAAGGCCATATGGCACCAAATCATAATGGAAGAATAATAAAGGAAACAAAACAGATGAAACTTTGGAGAAAATGACGTCTCCTTTGTACTGCACAGCTGTATCAAGCATATTGCTCTGGTCACCGGTATGAATTACTTGTGCAAACAGTTCTAACATAACCAAACTCAACGTAATATATCCCAACCAAACCTCCAAACCTAATTAGTGATGATGAGCCACCATCTTGAGGCAAATACAAATATAATAACATAGAATTACCAATACAAGCAGAAGATAAACAAAGCAAACCCCCCCGTGGCAGAAAGAAAAAGGGAGTGTATCATCACCAAGGCCAAGTTCACCAATCAATACAACCAAAGAAACGTGTTGGGGGCCGTGGTAGGTCTCTGTCTGGGAATGGCACCTCGTAAATGTCAGTATTCTCTTCGGTTTCTCTGTTTCACTCGCTAGCCTCTTCCCCGTGCGGGACATCCATCCCTTCTCCTACCTTCCCTCCTCCTCCTCCTCCTCCTTCTCAGTCCTCCTCTTCCTACTCCTCCTCCATCTCCCTGCAGCCCCGCCCACCTCTCCTCCCGACAACCTCCCCACCCCCTTTGCCGGTCCAGTTACCAAGTAGGGACTTTCCAGGCTAACCAAACGATCGGAGTCCATATTTGTCTTTAAAATCAATTGCTCCTGTCGGCAGATGTGGGCAGGTGAGGCCCCCACGGCAACAGGGAACCGAGAGCTGAAGAGGACCGAGTATCACAGCCTTAAAGAGGATTTATATCCAGCAGTAAACGACGACTAACATCATCACTTCACAAAGACCGGATCAGGACGCTTTACCACCAAACTCTCTTAGGGTAATGGGAATCATGTCTGTGTTTACCGAAAGCTAGGCTGCATCGGATTAGATTAGCTTGGGTTAGGTCAGGACTTTGTAAGGTCAGGGAAGGTTTGATTACATCAAGTCACCAATTTAAAGAGGAAACAAAGTGAGTGTGAGCCTGAACATCATTCGTGCACGACGGGAGAAAAGAAACCAAGTAGCATGCAGCAGGGGAGACAACGTGTTTCCCCACCTCACTGTTTCCCCGTACAGTGACAGACTTAGGTAACATGCCGGTCGGGACACACCGCTGGCTAGACTATAACACGCTGGCTTGTCAAATCCTCCCCGACACCACCATCACCATTAAGTTTGGGGGAACTGCCTGAACTGGAAGGGGCGTCGTGAGGCTATCTATACTTTACTATTATTACTGTTATAACTACTCCATCAGTCAACAAA
This sequence comes from Petrolisthes cinctipes, assembly GCA_033782935.1. Lineage (NCBI taxonomy): Eukaryota > Metazoa > Arthropoda > Malacostraca > Decapoda > Porcellanidae > Petrolisthes > Petrolisthes cinctipes. The sequence continues at coordinate 32,184 of JAWQEG010000210.1, read as the reverse complement.
GCACAGACACCAACACCAGCAAGCAAGACACAACAACCACGATCCAACACACTCACTCACCTTCCAATCTCAGCAGCAGCAGTAGGAGGAAGGGGTGGGTGGGTTGGTTTAGTAGTGGTATTAGCAGAGAGTGGTGGGGGATGTTACTTGGGCTAGGGTTATGTTCCAAAGGTTTGTTGTTGTTGTTGTAGGATCTGACGCCACGCCACCTCCTCTCACTGACTCTCCTCCAGTAACTGTGGTTAGTATCGAGCGAGTGAGAGTCCCGTCCCGTGCCTCCCTCTCCCTCCCTCCTTCCTCTCACTCTCCTCTGCTCCTCCTCCCTCCCCCTTGTCAGTCCCTCCCTTGCTCTCACTTTTGCAGTCAGTCTCTGTATAACTATCGCGTATAAAATATGATAAGAAATTAGTTTTCATCAAAGAGTTGTTCCAGGTATTTTTAAAAGGAAGTTTTCCACATTTGCCCTAATAAGATTATTTATACAGTACTTACCCACGCTCTGCTCAACACTGAAAAATAATAATAATCCTAATATAACTTTTTTCCTCCTCAATCTCTCAAGCCCGCTTCAGACTTTTACTTTGAGGTGACTAATAAGTAGGCCTAAAGTGTGCTCTAATGAGGTGGGAGGTAGGAGCCGCTTATTATAATTATACTCTGTTTAATATATCGTGACACAGAGATTCCTACCATATGTACCAAGACCAATAAGTCTTATTGGTCTTGATATGTACAGTATGTTGTTCCCGAGAGTCCTAGGAAATCGTAGGAATGTCTTATAACTGTGAGCACATGAATGAGAGACACTGCTCTAGACCCTGCATGCACACCAGCAGATGGTATATTTTAAGTATAGTGCTTTCCTGTTATCATGATATGTTTGTTTGGTGTTGAAAATTACTTGTACTTTTACCTAGATGTACACTCGTGATACATATATATTCTGACCAGGAGGTCGACGAGTTCCTTTTCCTCTTTCATCCATACCTGAATTTCATATTATAAGAAACTATAGTGACTACTTTAATGGTCAATATATACGGCAAACTTTATGCATTTCCAGATCTATACCTTAATATATGAAATAATAGTATTGCCTGCGTCTGGCCATGACTTGGTGTAATGTAATACTCCCTAGCTGGTCAGAAATTATGTATCACGAGTGTACAGTACATCAAAATCCTACTCTTCTTTACCTCTCCCTGCTTTCTGCGTCTTTATTTTTTTTACCTTCCTAAACATTCCAACTTCATTTCCCCTGTCTCTCCCGTCTTCTCATTTCCTCTCCCTCGCACCTGACTCATACTTTCCCTCTCTCTCTCCCTTCCTAATCCCTCTTCTCCCTCCTGTTTCCCCCCCCCTCCCCCCTCGTACCTGGATCTTCATCTTATACTTTTCTCTCCCTTCCTCCATCTCTCCCTTCCTAATCCCTCCCTCCCCGTGGCCTCCCCTTGTCACTCCTTCCACGCTTCCCCTTGCCACCTGTCTGTCCTGCTGAGCGTCCCTGTCTCTCCCTCGGGCACACTACACCCAGCGTGATGTCAAAAGTTTCATCATAATGCCGAGTGAAGTTGGTGCAGGTGTCCAGCGTCCTTACTGAAGTTATAATAAGATGGATAGTGATGCTGCTCTGTGTTGACCCCCCCCCCCTCCCCCTTTCTCATCTGAACCTCCTTGTCTCCTTCTCCCCCTTCCCCCCAAAGACTCATCAGAGAACAAGAACACGTGGAACAGCAATAACATGCTTCTCGCAAAAAGGAGGTCATAATAGAATAGCAATAACGTGCTCGCCAGAACAGGAAAAACAGATATAACAGCCACAGCAAAACACGCCCATCATGACAAAAACAGTTCGGTAACTCGATCGGTGAAGCGCCGACCTTCTTTAACGCCAATCTAAGTCTATGGGCAGAAACACTCCTCGATTATGGGGAACAAAGAATCGTGCATACATCACTTTAAACTAAATCCAGTTTATCGTAATATGCTTTTAAAAATATATCCCGTAATATCGAAATTCACTCTTTCAGATATGAGCTATATATTCATCAATACACTGGGTGTTACTGTCCCATCAAACCTTTCCTGGAATACGTATAGAACTGTATTCTTCTCTCGATTACATTATAATCTCTTCGTTATATCGTTGTTTTGTTTCTTTTCACTGCCATATTCAGCGGCCTATGTTTTCCGAAATGTGGTTTAGCCGAGCCACTCTCGCATCAATTCGTTTTCTTTATCAGGCGCTGATCACATTTTTATAGTTGAATTCACCCTGGATTTCACAAATTGTAGACTTTAAATAAAACTACATACTTTTGCGAATAATAAAAGGAGGTGCCGAGCTACCGTTCGTGTACGTATACTCTACTCTACCACCGTATCTATAAAATGTTTTAGGTTTATGAACTTCTCCACTTACCTGGAAGTTCTTACAGAATTCTTCCGTTCCGTTTTCGCACAGCCATATACTGAACAAACAGATTATGTACAAAATCCTAAGCGCTATACGGCACACTGGAAATCAGCTGAGGTTTATTTATCCTTTCGCCTCTTGGATAAAACAGAGGGATAATAGCAGACTGACCTAACCCAGCCTAGATTAATAGAATATTCTATTAATTGCATTATTAATTGTATATTCCATTAATCCTGACCTAAACAATAGTACGTGATGGCTTTAAATTAATTATGGTATATGAATACCTCCATGTTTCATGAATGCAGACTCAAGATTATTAAATAAGCACCGAAACCGAAACTGATATAACGACGACGACGACGACGACATTGTCAACAAGAAGGAGAATGTTATCAGCAGCTATGGTGGCGATCTCTGGTAAATTTGATAGCCTTGTGATTAGTGGTTTAGTGAGACTGGTGGTGGTATACGAGGGACATTGTTGATAATATATTTAGAGTGTTGTACTGTGTTTAGGGACAATATACCACAACAACCCCATATATTCGTACTCTTGACCCAAACAATGTTGGGTACCTCTCTCTCTCTCAGGAAGGAAATAGAAAGAAAGGAGGGACTGTTGAAGAACTGAAAGCTAGTGGCTGGGGCCGAAGGGGCACCAAAACCCTTAAAATATAGCCCACATCACTACAGGCAATACTCTACTATGGGGTCACAGCAGAGGAAATTACACTAAAAAAATTTATTGGTTAATTATGGTTGTATATTGTCTGATAGTTAAACCGCTTATTATTCCATTTACAGATTGGAAGCGTTAAGATGGAGCTCCTTCCATTGCTGAGAGAACAGATGAGGTGTTCTAGTCGTATTCGTCGTAGGAATAGGTAGAAGGCTTTCTCTTTAGTCACGATGTTTACTTTAACATTGTAACTGTAGTCTCTTGTATTTTATTAACCTTTGCAGTCATAGTAAAGTTGTGGCTCAGTTGTAATACTGTATAGTACTGTATTTGGAGTGCTGTTATGACTACCATTAATGTTCTTTATATCCTCCCTAGTTGGTTTATGCATTTTTCTGTTTACTGTAACAAATAAACAGAGCAATATTAATTATTTGCAGTTGGATATAGTTACAAGATACAGTAAGTTTATTTTCTTTATACTAGCCTGCTTCATTACTTGACATTATGGTAAAGACTTGCTGAATGCTTGCATAAGTTTATACTGCATTATGAGGGGAAAATATTCTTATTAACCATAAAATTATACATTTGTTAGGTTTGTAAGGCCAGTAGTGGTGGGTGCGGCAGTGGTGTTAGTGAGTGTGTGGGTAGTGGTGCCTGTGGTCTACCGAGCTTCACCAAGTCTACAGAGGTTCTTCATCTTCCTCAATAAAGGTAAGTTTGACAGCAACATCATTATCATAATAGTTCTCTTACTCATAGTCATGTAAGAGAAACATGTTACCAATCTGAGTTTATAATTATGTGGTCAATACATCACTAACTGTTAATACGCATGACAAAAAACCTGTACTGTACTTAGTTTCATGAATATATCTAAGTTTGCATGCTGGGGAGGGAATTTACCTTTGCAACTGACAACACTGTTTATGTCACAATCACTCTTACCTTTTGTTCAGTTGGTAATGACGTAAACCTGAGTCGACCAGAGAACCTTGGTTTACCAGGAACACGCTCCTTCCACCTCAACACTGATGACGATGTGACAGTTGGGGTATGGTGAGTCACCCAACTTTTGTCCCATCCCATTCTTTAGTTAATTTTTCATAGTTCCACTCTCTTCTTACCACTCCTTGGTCCCCTTTTCATTCCTTTTGGAAACTATTTCTTATCCATGAAGGTTAAACCATCATCTATCGTTATGTATTTCATTGAGATCATCCCAAGTTGGGTAGTAACTTGGTTTTTTCATCTAGTTTTTATTCTAGCATTCAAAACTATGCTCAATAGGCTAATACAGTGGTGCTCTTACCCTCCCAGGCACATCCTGCCTGAGTCTCTGATAAACTCGGCTCCAGAGGAGGACCCCACGGACAGAGACACCTGGTTTGAGGCCAGCTTGGCCGACACTCGGCCCATTGTGCTCTACCTACATGGTAACAAGGGATCGAGGGGCCAGCCCCACAGAATAGACACTTATACCATGTTACGTCGCCAGGACTATCATGTTATTGCCTTTGACTATAGAGGTGAAGCAAGAAGGATTTTTTCTATCCCTAAAATATGTACAAATTGATATTATGACCATACCATATACCCAGGATGTATTTATTAATAGCATATGCTAAGATTGCTAATGATATACATTACAGTAGCTTAGTGAGGCAGGCAAATTTATACCAGGTTAAACAGAAATGCACTTCACACTGTCTTAACCTATAATGTATGCCTGGCCACTCAGGTTATGCCGACTCTTCCCCTGTTACACCGAGTGAGACGGGACTGGTTGCAGACACCAAGGCAATGTTGGCGTATCTTCAGAGCAAAGCTGGAAGGTCTCCTATCATTGTGTGGGGCCATTCCTTGGGCACTGGGTAGGACTTCATATTATTATAATGTATATTGATTGTAATGTATATATAAGAGATAGACAAGACAAAAATATCCCAGTGCATGCAATTGGGGCCATATGGCAATAGTGTTGGAGATGCAGCGTTGGGGAATATTTAAACCAGCCTGAAATATGAAATTTATTTTGATGATGTGGAACTGAAAATTAATGATACAGTATATACAGGAGCAGTACTGTATTGAGTAGAATGAAGCAGTAGAATTTAAGTACAGTACAGCATTTTAAGTTATGATTTCCCATGTCAGAGTGTCATGCCATGCTGTAGCAGACGTGTGTGGTCAGCTCAGGTGTCCCCAAGCCCTCATCCTTGAAGCACCCTTTAATAATATTCGAGATGAAGTGAAGCTCAATCCCCTCTCACAGGTAAAATTTTATACTGTACAGTATATACACGACTTCCCCATATGTATGTATAGTTCTTGACTTGGTCAGCTATTAATATTTGTCCATTTCTATGGTGTTTAATGTGCGTTACAGACATTTTGTGAAGTAGATTTCTCTTTTACATTATCCCTGGATATTTTACCTGTAAGGTCATCTTAGAAAGTATCATGTACTAGAGTTTTTCCCCTTCCTTTGGGGCATCCTTTATACATACTTGATTCTTATGCTGCAATTTGTGTCCACAGCTATTCCATTATTTGCCATACTTTGACTGGGCATTTGTGCAACCCCTGAAGAGCATTGATGCTGAATTTAAAAGTGATGCACACATCCCCAAAGTCACGTGTCCCATCCTCATCCTGCACGCTCAAGATGACAACGTTGTTCCTGTGCAGCTCGGCAGAAAGGTTTGTTTATGTATTGTGTGGTTCATTATTTATTCTCTGTCTCTTAAATATTAGGTGTGGGTAATTTGTAAATGCTAAACAATGCTATACTTAAGTCAACCTTTTGTGAATACTGTGTTAGTGTAGTATTCACATTGTGGCATATTTGTTTCATAAGTGGTAATTATCAATCCACAGATTAAGATTAAGTAAGTATGTCAGTATAAAGAATGCATCACAATACAACGAAGTGTATTAGAGTAGCGTGTTTACATAAATGTGATTGATATGACATAAGTGAGGTGTTGCATGGCTTAATTCTCTCAACTTATTTGCACACTACAACACAGCTGGAGAGAGCAGCTAGACGAGGCCGACCTCCAGAGGCTGGTGTTGTCAAGTTTGTGGAAGTGGATGGCAAATTGGGTCTGGGCCACAACCACATCAACCATTCTCCTCTAGTACCGGCTCTTGTTAGGTCAGTGGATTATGTTGGTTTGGTGGTCTTTCTGAACACTTTCTATATTCTTAGTGCAATAGAATATATATATAATCAACCTAGTGCCAAGCAACAGAGGCCTTATGGCACAAGAAGGAAGAAGTTTAAATATAGTTGCAGGCACACTTCTTCTATTTTGTAGCATCAAAAAGCCTGGATTTGATACTCATAACTGCATACAGACCTTGTTTGGGAGGGACAGTGAACTTATGTAACTTCAGTGAGCTATAGGAGCAAGCTGGGAAGATTGCATTTGCTCCATTTCCTGTCTCTCAAATCTCAAGCTATATTAACAAAATTTTAGGGGGGAAAATATTTGCAAACAGTACTGCACCATTTAGTTTTACAAATGCAGATACAGTAAATATACAATGTGACATCATGAATAACTCATTATTATCAGAGTTTACAATTTGACCAGTCAAACAGAGTTTTTAATATACAACAAAACCTTTGAGCACCAGAACTTCTTTGTCTGTGCCATGTAAAGTGTAAATTGTTCATATTACTGTACTGACCCAAGTACCTTATACTGTTTTCATGTGTCTTCCAGGGAGTTTATTGACAAAGCAGTGAGTGATACTAGGACCAGGAACTTCTGAAGTGGTTGTCTGTTCAAAAGGAAGATGATACGAGTCCTAAGAGTTGAGAAGAAGATTGTTAACAATTATCATCCACTTTTTGTTACTTCCAATCATCAATTGTTGATACTATAATTGTTTTTGTGAGTATAATTTTTAAATTATTTTATCCCTTCACTAATATTGGTGTAAAATTTATTGTCATTCTTTCATTAGTTACTTTTCTCCCAGTAGTATTTTATCATCATCTATCAGTATTTATTTTTGGCATCCTATGTATTTCATATACGGTACAAGTATACAACAGGAGGGGAGGCAGTAGTGACATGCATGGGGATAGAGGCAGGTGGTAGATGACAGGGTGTACAGGGAGAACTAGGAAAGGAAAAGATTAGAAAAGCAACGAGAAGGTTGAAGATGGGAAAGGCCCAGGGGGTGGATGGGATAACTGCAGAAATGTTGAAGTGTGGGAGGGAGGTAATGGTGGAATGGATGTTGGTTATATGCACATTTGCTTTTAGGCAGGGAGAGGTGCCAGAGGATTGGAGGAGAGTCATAAATGTGTCTCTGTATAAGGGGAAGGGGAGTAGGCATGAGTGTGGTAGCTACTGGGGAATTAGCCTCCTTCGTGTATCAGGGAAGGTGTATGGGATGGTTCTTACTGAAAAACTGATTGAAGTAACAGGGAACAAAGTCAGTGAGGAGCAGGGGGGGGGGGGTCAGAAAAGGTAGAGGATGTGTGAACCAGATCTTTGCAATAAAATCAACAGTGGAGAAATATATTGGGAAGGGTAGGAAGCTGTATGCTGCTTTCATGGACCTGGAGAAGGCATTTGATAGGAGAGCTATGGCAGATGTGCTAAGGATTTACAGTGTTGGTGGGTGCTTGCTGGAAGGCATTGAGGCCTTAAATAGAGAGGCAAAAGCATGTGTGCAGGTGGAGGGTGATTTGAGTGAAAATGTTTATATTCATGGGGCTGGGGTCCTCGGATTGATAGAATGCTTGCATTTTCTCCCAGCTTTGTGTCTCTGTCTATTTTAATAAGAATTTAATAATTAGTTTAGGGTTGAGGCTTGGGTGTGTCATGTCACAATGGCTGTTCAATGTCTATATGGATGGCTGTATGAGGGAGATGAAGGCACCAAAGTGGATGGCCTGGGAGGCAAGCTGAGGCTGAATAGAGCAAATTGGTCCTTGGTGGCAAGCTTATTTGCTGATGATACTGTGTTGATGGCTGAGAGAGGGAGGGAGTTGCGGAGGGTGGTGGATGAGTTTCAGTCCACGTGTAAACGAAGGAAACCGAAGGTGAATGTTGGTAAAAGTAAGTTTATGGTATTTGAGAGGGCAGAGACTGAAGTGATTGACTTTGCTACACCCAATAGAGTGAGAATGACAACTGGGACTAAGTGTGAGATAACTCTAAGGGGTGAGAGGATGGAGGAGGTGAGGGAATTTAGGTACTTGGAAGGAGAAATTAGGGAGAGAGCAGTGAGGGATAGACAGGTCATAGGATCACTGGGGAGAATCATGAAGTGTAAAAGTGTGAGCATGGAAGTGTAAAGGGGACTACAAAATCCTGCCAACACTGACATATATGTCAGGGAACTGGACATAGAATAGGGCTCAATAGTCTAGAATAGATTCAGTGGAAATGAGTTACTTGAAAGGAGCATGTGGCCTTACCAGGTGAAATGGAGAAAGAAATGAGTGTGTGTATGTGTGAGAAGGCAATTGTTATTGAGTGTGGAGTGGTTGAGAGGGTAAAGCATAATACATTGAGGTGGTTTGGATATGTGGAGCGAATGCATGATGTGGAGTTTGCCAAGAAGGTGTATGGAAGTGAAGTTGTGGGACCTGGTATGAGAGGCAGACCACATGTTAGATGGGAAAACAGAGTGGAGAGAAACGTGATGGGCAGAGGAGGGCTTGACCAATTAAGGAGGGAGTGTTGGAACAGGGAAAACTGGAGACTATTCTGCCGAGGCTCCGGGAACGAGGCTTCAGAGCTTTAGATAGATATAAGTATGTCATAATTTTGTACATATTTCCTTACAAAATGCCAAAATCCTGAGTAAAATATTTCTTCAAATAGGGTGCCAAACAATAGGCCAAAAAAAATCTGACAATAGCTGATTACTCATCTGATTATCTTTGGTATTAACAGGCAAGTTTTGTTGTTGGAAAAAAAACACTTATCAGTCATTGATAACTCTTTCAGTTACTTAATGTATTAAGAATAATACACATTGCAGTATTTGATAAGTTTTCATTGTATGTACAGTAAAGTTAAGTACTGCTTAATATAAATGTTTTATTCTGATATATAAGAGGTCACAGTTTTAGGTGTCTATCAGCTATGGAATATTGAAATGCTGTAATATTAAACTTTTAATAAATAGAACTTATTAACTGGTTCTCTAGAGGCTACTTGATAGTTTTCTGGTTAATTAAGTGCCTCCACTCAAATTAATCAAAATATTTTATCTTTTTTTATTTAATATTTCTTTTTCTTAAATAATGTAAAGTGATTATTTAAAGATTATTTAAAAATTTATTGAAATTGAGTACGGTGGACCCCCAGAAAACCTTTGAACCCCTCAGTAAATAAGGTGAATCCTTGAATAGTGCAAATCTGCTCCCCAAATCCACTATTTTAATGTTGAAGTTATTCCCATTATTTACCGACCCTAGATGAGGCACATTTGTGCTGTATAACTTCCTGGGAAAAAAATGGCATGGACATAGATATGTTTCATGTACCACACAACACCTAAGTGGAGCATCATCATTTACAGTACAGCAGAACAGTATTTTGTCACTAGAAACATTCAGTGAATGCACGATAAAAAGCTAGGAACAAATTTGAGTATGAAAAATGCAAGAGGTCTCATCCTGTCATATTTTAATTTATTTCCAAAACAAATCTCACAAATGGCAGGGATCAGCTGTACTCATTTCATCCTTGAATGGTAGGGTTTTTACACAAGTATAATAGAATGGCATTGTTGTCCAGAGTTAAACTTAATTAAGACATAAGTACTGTACACACAAATACCTCTAAGTGATACATTCCATCTCAAGGTACTGTACTGTAATACTGTAGTTACTTGCCTTGAGGACTGTTTTGATTATTGTGTACAAAAGGTATACATTATACAGTGTATGTGTAATTGCACCACTTCAAATAAAGCAGTTGATTTTTCCTTCATTGACAGCAAATGTCCACTGTTATATCAGATTGGTTAATGAAGTATGTGCTTCCAAACTTCTGGATGTCATGCTGCAGAGTACAGTATGGTTACACATAATGTCACCTAAGGACAATTACTGTCAACTGTAGAAAAACTGACTGTTGCATTAATCTATGCATTTCTTTGTTTTAAAATGATTGTTCTACAACTCTTCTTTGGTTCCAATTTTTACATATACTGTACAGTATACAGCAATTTAAGACTAATACTGTATGATGCTTTGTTCATATACGGTACCTTTCTGTTCAGAAAAATTGGCTAATTGGTATTCATGTAGTGTTTTTTAATTAATTAAAGCAATCCATTTGGTAAAATCTGGTCATGCACAGTAATTCACGGACATTCACATCTTTCTAAGCTTTCAAATATAGTATTATATTGCACAGTATATACAACTTTAACTTGCCTCAGATGACCTTGGTGTACTTGAAGCTCACCATTAAATCTAGTTTCTGATTATGTATGGTTCCCTGATTACTGTACAGTAGGTTTACTGAGGCCAGATTTACATAAAATTTTGTTACTCTTATTTTAATATTATAACACAAGTGTTCAAGTAGAGTACTTAACTTAGTAGCCTGTGTATTATATAAATGTATGTAGATAAATGTCCTCACTGCTGCAGGAGTTAAGTAGTCAATGTTGCGGACAAACAAATTGTTGGTTTGTACAGATTGGGATTTGAATCCCAGCAGAGGCAACGCTTACAGGGTTGGTCAGAGTTTTGAGTACTCCAAGTAACTCTTAGTGGAGGAAACTGTGGTAATCTGGATGATGCATTGGGCTTCCTATAACCCACCACAGATTCAGAAGCCAATATGATGGAGATGAGCACGATGGCTAAGTGCTGTCAAGGCAGATACGATTGTCGGTCCTACAAAGTATCTTATTTCATATGATGTAATGGAAGCTCTCTTGAAAATTCCTGGATGGAATGAGGCAACGTTATCCCCCTTTCTAAAATAATAATTACCTGTATCTCTCCTGTGTATTGTAATATTACCTGTCTGTACTGTGTACCTCACTAGGATACTCTCCAATTGTGATTTCAATGCTATATGGCCTTAGATACTTGGCACGAAAATGTTATTACTAAATTGACCAGGAAACTATATACAGTATAGAAGAGTGGTACTATGTTATTAATATTTATAGCTTCTCAGTGAAGGCGTGGAAAAGAATTGGTGTCCTTTACTAAGCATTCCGAGTTACATTTCCAGTATTTGATAAATACATTTATCATTGGAACTCTACATGGTGAATATCTGGTGGATGTCTGTGCTGAGAGAGGGTTGTTCTTGGCGAACACCTTCTTTCAGCACAAGATGATCCACAGGTATACATGGAAGAGAAGGGATGAGAGAGGAGAGCAGAAGAGTTTGATTGATTATGTGGCAGTGGATGAAAGGTTGAGGAAGGATGTGTATGACGCAAAAGTAGTGAGAGGAATGGTCCATTGCTCCGACCATTTTGCGGTGTTGGTGAGGATGAAGGTTAGGGTTAAGTGGGAGTATAGTAGGAGGGATGAAGGGGTGAGGAATAAGAGGGTGGTGGCTAGTGGGAAATTAGATGTAGAAGAGTATAGGGAGGAATATAAGAGGAGGGTGGGTGAGGCGCTGGGGGATGTAAGGATGGGGATAGGGGAGGGAGTGGGAGTGAATGCGGTGTATGAAATGTTTAAGATGAGAGTATTAAGGACAGCAGCAGAGGTAGTAGGATATAAGTCACAGAAGAGGGGCAAGAAAGGGAGTGCTTGGTGGACAGAAGAAGTGAAAGATGCTGTAGAGGATAAGAGGAAGGCATATCGGAGAACACTACAGAGGAATGTGCCGGAAGAAGTGAGAGAGAGATGGAAAAGAGAATATAATGTGTGTAAGAGACAAGTGAAAATGATGGTGAGTGAGAGTAAAAGGAGAGTGGATGAGGAGTTTGGTATGAAGCTGAGTGAAAAGTTTAAAGAGAACAAGAAATTATTCTGGAAGGAGGTTAAAAGAGAAAGAGGAGAAGGAAAGTCTGGTAGTGTGAGAATGAAGAGAGAGGATGGAGTTACTGTGAGTAGAAGTGAGGAAGTGAAAGAAGTGTGGAAGAGGCATTTTGATGGTCTGATGAATGGGGGGACGGGAGGGGAGGCGGTGGTGACATGCATGGGGATGGAGGCAGGTGGTAGACGACAGGGTGTACAGGGAGATTTAGGAAGGGAAGAGGTTAGGAAAGCAATAGGAAAGTTGAAGATGGGAAAGGCACCAGGGGTGGATGGGATAACTGCTGAAATGTTAAAGTGTGGGGGGGAGGTAGTGGTGGAGTGGATGTTGCTTATATGTACATTGGCCTGGAGGCAGGGAGAGGTGCCAGAGGATTGGAGGAGAGCCATAATTGTACCTTTGTATAAGGGGAAGGGAAGTAAGGATGAGTGTGGTAGCTATAGGGGAATAAGCCTTCTTAGTGTACCGGGGAAGGTTTACGGGAAGGTTCTGACTGAGAGACTGATGGAAGTAACAGGGAATAAAGTTAGTGAGGAGCAGGGAGGGTTCAGAAAGGGTAGAGGATGTGTGGACCAAATATTTGCATTAAAATCAATAGTGGAGAAGTATATTGGGAAAGGTAAGAAGTTGTATGCTGCCTTCATGGACTTGGAGAAGGCATATGATAGAGTTGATAGGAAAGCTATGACAGAGGTGTTGAGAATTTATGGAGTTGGGGGGCCTTTACTGAAAGGCATTGAGGCTTTTTATGCAGATGCAAAAGCATGTGTACGGGTAGAGGGTGATCTAAGTGAGAGTTTTAATATTAGTGTAGGGCTGAGACAGGGGTGTGTTATGTCACCATGGCTGTTCAATATATATATGGATGGTTGTATGAGAGAGGTGAAAGCCAAAGTGAATGGTCTGGGGGTGAAGTTGAGGTTGAATGAAGCAAATTGGTCCCTGGTGGCAAGTTTGTTTGCGGATGACACTGTGCTGATGGCTGAGAGTGAAAGGAATTTACAGAGAGTGGTGGACGAATTTCAGTCTGTGTGTAAACGAAGGAAATTGAAGGTGAATGTGGGTAAAAGTAAAGTGATGGTATTTGAAAGAGCAGAAACTGAAGTGATTGACTTTGCTACACCTTACAGAGTGGCTGTACCAACTGGGACGAAGTGTGAGATAACTCTGAGGGGTGAGAGGATGGAGGAAGTGAAGGAGTTTAAGTACCTGGGTACAGTTATGTGTAAACATGGAAGTATGGAAGGAGAAATTAGGGAGAGAGCAGTGAAGGGTAGACAGGTCATAGGATCACTGGGGAGGATTATGAAGGGTAGAAGTGTGAGTATGGAAGTGAAAAGGGGACTACGAAATAGTATAATCCTGCCAACACTGACATATGCGTCGGAGACATGGACATGGAATAGGGCGCATCAGTCTAGAATAGGTGCTGTGGAAATGAGTTACTTGAGAGGAGCATGTGGACTTACTAGATGGGATGGAGAAAGTAATGAGAGTGTATATGAGAGATGTGGTATGAGTGAGAAGGCAATTGGTATTGAGTGTGGAGTGGTTGAGAGAGTGAAACGTAATACATTGAGATGGTATGGACATGTGGAGAGAATGCAAGGCGAGGAATTTGTAAAGAAGGTGTATGGAAGTGAAGTTGTAGGACCTGGTGTGAGAGGCAGACCTCCGGTTAGATGGCAGAACAGAGTGGAAGAGTATGTAAAGGAGAGAAACATGAGGGGCAGAGGAGGGCTTGAACAAGTAAGGAGGGAGTGTTGGAACAGGGAGAACTGGAGACACTTCTGCCGTGGCCACCCCCTTGAGGGGAGTTCCCGGAGGGAACGAGGCGTCGGAGCTATAGATAGATAGATAGACTCTACATAATTATGTCCTGAGTGGTAAGCTGCCACATGTGTAGTAAGAGGTCTGGTACAGTATTAAGATTTGTGTGTAGTTAAAAATATATACCCATGTTAGGATAGTACAGATCAATTCCAGTTGTTTAGGTTTAATTATTGTACAGTCTGTCAAAATTCCACCTAGTCTACCTGATAACAAGTGCATATATTTTTGACTAATATAAGAGCACTGCTCATCCACCATTCTGTTAAATAGGTTTGCACACACATGTTGTTGTTATAGTAGGGAAAATAAGAATATATTGATGAATTGGAGGGAAATATTTCCTCCAAACTATGCCATGAAACATTCCTAAGTTTATGTGTTCATTATGTGGCACAGTTTGTAAGAAATGGTACTCTTCAACAGTTTGTAGGAAAGAATATCTTTCAAGAGTTTGTCGGATATAGAATTTTCCAGATCACTGACAAAATCTTACCCCCTTTTAACACCTCAAGACTAGGTTAACCAGGTGGAATTTAGGAAGATTTCTTTTTGCTTTAATTAAATAAATAAGGTTAGAATATAAATGAGTTACGAAGTATTTGTGATTTATTGATATTACATGCTTTTACCATTAACAGTCAATATGGAACTTAAGGCATTAGTCTGTAGAACCTCTAGATGTTAATTACATACTTACAGATCTCAACATATTGTGGGAATGCTAGGGTTTTAATGTTTGTGCTGTAGCTGAAAGGGATGAAGTTTATTGTGTACAGTATTGTTACAGTTTCATATGGTACGTCTACTGTGATGCATCAATCCAACAAATTTATATGAATTAGCCAATCTGGACTTTCAGTCACAATCATTAGTTAGATACTGTATATTTTATATTATTAATGAGAGCATTGGAAATACTCTGTTAAAATGTGATTATATCAGCCTTTCAGCATGAAGACTGCATTGATTAATTATTTTAATACAGATACAGTATTGATCAAAATGGTAATGAGTATTTGAGTGGACTCCCATTGGCTGTGAATTAGTGAGACTTCATTCTTTGTTCATATGTGTATGTGTGTAACCATTCATGTATGTGGCATATTGCCAAACATAATAGTGTGGCCAACAGCTGTATGGACAAGAATCCCTGCATAGTGTGGCTACTGGATTCAATTTTGATGTGATATATCAATAGCAAGTGTGGTCTTGGTTAGGTACTTTCAAAATGCACTATTATATTTATAATTATATTGTAATTAAATTTTTAATATCAAAGTGATCCTTTCTTGTACAATGCTGTAATGGCAATACAGGTAAAGTAATAAGATGTGAAGTAGAGGACAGTTTTAGACAATTTTTCAAGTTTCCTCACTTGTTAAACAGATACTGTATACAGTACATGTAAATCATTGAAGCATTCTTGCTTCTGTGTTTTGAGCTTGGCACATTAGAAACGAAACATTGAATGCAACTGTAATTTCACTGCTTGGAACATTGCAACCAGCTGTGACTTTCTTGTCAGGAACTGTAATTCCATGCCAGTGTTCCCAAAATATCCTTGATACTTTCCAACTTGGGTAAACATTTACAAAGTTCATGAGTGCCTGGCTGATTGAATTATAGGCCTTGTTTCCAAATAATGCAGCTACAAGATTGTTTTTACTTCAACTGCACAAGTGTAAATATTTTATAATTGTACTATAACTACTCTGTACTGTTATGTGGTGTGTCATATCCGATATATTCATGTACGGATCTTTGTGGGAAAAACTTTTTATGGCAAATATGGGTCCTGTTACTTGTGCATAATTCCAAATAAAAGTGTTTGAGATCAAATATGTAACTTACACCTTCCATTTTGTACTGGTATATACAGTATTATATTATTGTCAATGATGGATATTTTTAGAGTATTCATATTTTTGGCAAATCCACCTTCGGCTTCGTGCCAAAAAATCCCTCTGGGCTTGGTGCTAGCTCCCATTGTAATGAAATAGAAAATAGAAAAATTAAAGATGCACCTGTCAGTTCTCCAATATCCTGCCCGTAATTTTATGGATATACTGTATTTCAGGCATCCAACTGAAGAGCAAATTCTAATATCCATTACACTATTACACCTGCCTGTAATTGCACGGATACCAAGTCTAAAAGGTCATGAAAGTACAACAGAAAAGTTATGTAAAATCTGTAATACCATTTTATTTTGCTACACTTATAACAACAGTATACAGTTACAGTATATGTACACAGAACTGAATGATTAACCTAAACTTGATCAATTAGCTTAAAATTAGTTTTCTGAGGTTCAGTAAGAATATGGAAGTAAGTTTTGTAAATGGGTATGTCATGTAGTTCCTTAAGTTCACTACCAAACCTCCTCATTACCTTGTGCTCCCAATTCGGGATAAACCTCTCTGTTGTCATAACAACTCGACCGTGATACAGGGCATACAGTGTTCGGTTTCTCCCTATGCCAACCTGTGGATACCAACAGTCCTTACAATATTTTAGTATATAAAATTTATTAAATGCTGCATATAGACTTAGTTTAAAGTTTTTCCTCATAAAAGTATGGTAAAAAATAATGAGAACAATATACACTATGTCGAGTATAAGAATAAAACAATGACAACAACAGAAGCAATAATTGTTCAGAAATACCATAATATCAATACTGTATAAAGACATTCATGCACTTTGCAATCCCAAGATATAACATGTAGCACAAAACAAAATATAACATATAGCATCCACACATTGTTGCAAGTTAATTAAAGATTATGGAACATAATTATATGGTAGTCTATTAATGTCTATATACAGTACAGTACTTACATTGAGACCAGGGAGGTAATCAAGACCCAACTGTCTTACTAGAAGTGTTCCCTCAGTCACATACTCTCCATCTATCTTCAAGATGCCTCGGTGTTTCCCTCTGGTCCGACCCCTCGTGTTGCGGGAACTTCCACTGGACTTTTTACTGGCATTCCTGGCACACATCAACCATCCGGGTACATTGCCTGCAGCAGAATGAGTGCAGTATTTTTGTAAATTGAGAATCAATGATAGTGAATGAAACTGAATGTTAATTTAATGAACTCCAACTACAGTAATTCTATGGCAGTCATCTTGAAAATATTAGCCCATTATTGCTGTTGTTACCAAACCTATGAATTTCCCTAAAATTAAAGTTTTTTTATTTTTTTATAACAGAAGTACAGTACTCTGTTCTTGGCTAGGGTTGCGCAGTGTTACCACATCCGGTTAGGTCCCAGGAATTTGCCCCGGTCACTTTATTATAGTTTACACCGGTTATATCCCGGAAGTTTGCCCAGGTTAGGTCCCGGTAGTCTGCTGTGGTCTAGGTTAGGTTAGGTCAGACTAATTTCCAAATTATGTTTGTAAAACGGGGCATCTCCAAGAGAAACACCATAGGTGAAAAGTGTCTTAGAATGGTCTAAAATATACAATATAGTGAACCCAGTACTTCTGTAAATTTACCAAATCAAAAAATAATATACATTAAAGTATTGTTTAAGGGGTTAGTATACTTTTGGTAAATTAGAGTGCCTTGATTCCTCCAAAGTCTGCCAAGAAACAGGACCAGATGAACAAAAAAAATAGTGGACTGTTACTTAAAATAGTTTGGAGGAATAAGCTGCTCCAGATTTACCAACACTGTATTAACCTCTTAATATTATACTAATATGTGAGAGATGTTTATTATAATGTTAACTCACCAGGCAGGAGAGTAGTATGGTTCAGTATTCTTTGAACTAGTGATGTCATTATCGTTCACGTCTCTTGACTTTCGCTTTGCTTCACCTTTATTTCCCTCTTATCAGGTTCTTTCCATACAATTGGATAGCCTTGAGTTTGTTGTGAAGTAAACAATAAGCTTATAAAAGACTACTGAATACCACCCACCACCCGGTTGATTGTAATCATGTAATGTTTACACTTTTCTCATCAGCCACACTATTGCTGTTTCGGTTCCCCTTCTATTACGGCTCTTATTGTTATTCACTTTTTACCTATTATGATAACATTCAATTGATTTATTGATATTTATAACCCTACATTTAAACAGAAGGCTCTATATTTAAAAAATTACTTAAACAATAAATCATAGCATGCTCTGTGAGTCTGCTATATCGGCATCAGCGTGCCTCAGACCCTCAGTAATGTTAATCATGGAGAATTTTTCCCAGAATAAGGAAATCGGAGAAGCATATGGGGAAATTAGAAAAATTGCTCTGGGAAATGGTAGAACTTCCGACTTTAACATTAAATGAAGTTAATCGACAAAAGAATATATATATATATATATATATATAATGACTGAAATTAAGCCATTCGGGGAATGAAGTGTAGACGGTATATAAGAGATGTTTTGTAATCATATGAAAGTATCTATTATCAGTCTTCTTTTATAAACAATAATTTTTGTATTTCCCTTAAGCCCAGTTTACACATGCGCGAATAAGCTCCCGACGCCATCCCGATTAACAGAAATTTTGGAAAAAAAAGAAGCTTATTCGGGTCCTTATTCGGGTAGTTCGGCGGCGATTCGGGTGGTTCGCTGGCAGTTCGGGTCGCGCCACGAAAAGTTGGCGCCCCTCCCAACTATTCGTGGCGCAACCCGATTAAACATAAGTTGCAGGTGCACCGTAGGTACATCTGCAACTTGCCCCCGACCTGCCCCCGACATTCTTGTTCACCGCCGGCAAAACAACCGTTGCGAAACCCTTCCGATCTTTCCGCGACCTTGGGAAACACCGCGGATGCAACGCCAGTGAATCGCCGGTGTGTCCGGGATATCCCGGCGATATAAATATTCATATACATCGTAAAAAAATTTGCATACTTTTATGTTTGGGGTGGAATGGGGATAAGTCGCTGGTAAGTCGTAGAGGTGCCGCCGGTTTACCTGCGGCAAAGTCATGAAGCATCCCTAGGGATTTTGTGACTGATGGTATGGACCGCCGGTGTACCCCAGGGACACCAGGGACCTTCCTACGGCCTACCAGGGGGGCAGCGGTGGTGCACCCTCAACTAATCTGACAAGTTGACTCGATGAGTCATACACCGCAGGTGCTACGCCGGTGTACGCCAGGGACACCAGGGACCTTCCTACGGCCTGCCAAGGGGTGCATCGCTGAGCATGCCCAGGTACACCCGCGGCATCCTGCAGAAACACCGCCGGCAAAATAAAGGTAAAATTACCATTAGAAATTAGTTGTCCAAGAGCCAGTGGTGAATACCCGGGCTTCCCCCGATCATTCGTGTTATACTGCAGATTCACCACAGATGAACCAGCGATGCACCCGCGGTAGCCTAATAAGTCGCAGCAATTGATAAAAATATAAAATTCGGCGGCCAGGTCCCCGACTTTTGACATTTTGCTTCTTCGTGACAGCATCGGGAGCTTATTCGTGCATGTGTAAACTGGGCTTTACAGATGTGTGAATCATAATGTGTTTATTTATGCTTATACTGTATAAATTGTGAACAAACTATAGCCTTCTAGAACTCTGTATTGTCTTGTTCAATTTACCTGCTTTGTCTTTTTCTCTATTTTTACTCTGAAACAAAACAATATAGGGATTCCAATTTCCAGTGAAGGTACTAAAATAAGAAGTGTATGTATCAGCCAGCAGCCCTATAGCAAAGTAAGTTATTACATATTTTCTAATACTTCATCATTCCTGAGTAATCGCCTTATTCCATGTTGTCTACAGCCCACTGGTTAAGAAAAGAAAAGGTTCAATACATTTTTACATGGAAAAGTAACATTAAACATTTGATTTATACTAATTAACGTGTTTAACCTATATACTGTGGGTACGTAACCTTCAAATATGTAATATGTACTGAAGTATAATTATACAGTATATTATAATGTTTTCTGAGAAATTGCAGAACTTTTATGATATGGGGAATTCTTGGGAATTTTTGCTTGGTGATTTAGGGAATACACTGGTTGGCAACACTGGAATAGTTTCATAATATTTTTAATTTGATTTATTTTGATTTTTAGAGAATGACGGACTTTAGCGTGTCGTGCAGTGAAATGATCGCATGTAATATTGTTTCCTGCTGTAGAGATCTGAAGTTACAACTATAGTTTTGTCAATAGCGTATTGTGGATGGAGCATGGATGTTGTTGAGATGTCAAAGGCTCAACCAGACTATATAATAAGGCAAGTATGAAGACTTTCTCCTGACACTGAAAATGGACAGGGGTTAACCAGCTGCTTAAGGGGATAGTAGGCTATAATTATAATAGTTTGGGTACATTGGAGCACCTTGATTCCTCCAGACTATGCCAGAAAACAGGACCAGCAGGTTGACAAAATTAAGTAATGGTGCCTTGTTGCTTGGAATAGTTTGGAGGAATCATTTGCTCCATATTTTGCAACACTGTACGACCCCTTAATTGTTGATATGAAGTTCTATTGCGGTATTGTAGTGTACTATATTCTGCAGGCCTCTTTTATTATTTTTTGACCATTTTGAGATAATCTTCGCCTAATGTTTTACATTTGGGTTGTTATTGCAGCCACACTTTGGTTGGTTGCAGCCTAGCCAGTTATTATTTCTTATTAGGGTTGAAGGAATGATGTTGGTAGTTACTTTGGCATAATATATACACTAAAACATACCTCTACCATCGATTGTTTCATAAGGTACAGTTGGACACATGGAATCGTGGTACAGTCGAGGAGGTGTAAGATCCTCAGCTCCTCTCAGTATGAATTTTCTTTGTGACCAATAATTAAGATATACCCCGGGCAGAAACTATGATGTGGGGGATGGCGACGATAAGCAAATACCGTACAAAAGGCACTGGTTACTGGAGAGGGACAAGCATCTTCCACCTAGGCTGTACTACGAATTCCTGTGTCCAACTGTACATTATTTTTGGTGCATTTTTGTTAGGGAAGGGGCGTTGAGTTGATGGGGCTGATATGGTTTTGGTAAAATGGTTTCACAGCAATTTAAAACTAAATTTTCCTCAACTATTTTGAATTTTCAGCTCTATAACATTTTGATTTGAATGTTTATGTTACTAAACGAAATGCTTTCCAAATAATGATCGATCTACGCAACACACATTTATCTAGACCACTAATCGAGGGTACAGGAGGGCGCTATACCCTAATATATTTTCCTCTAGGATTGCTTGCAGTGACGAGTATTGAACCTGGACAAGTTGGACGGGATGCAACAGCGATACCAACCACTTCACCTAACCAAGGCCATGTAGTTAGGTTACATAAATTACCGGTAATACTGATGGTTGATAAATGAAGTTGTGTGTTAAAAAAAAAAAAAAAAAAAAAGGAAAATTATATGGCATTTGTGTCCATGTGTATTTTTGTAAAGTTTGCCCTATATACACCAATGAGTTAAATTTTAAAGAATACGCAGGAATTGTTAGGTATTTAAGGAGTAACTTTTGGATATTCTTCTATTGTACATCAGATCACATGTCATACAACTGTTACCATTATACTGTAGATATCTCCCGCTTCTTAATTAATATATGTTACTAATATTTGATATAATATAGAGTCTAGACAGATTAGCTAGCTTAGCATATGTGAATGTCCATAGTCTGTCACTTTTCTAATTTACCACCCATTTTAAAATTTGAATATTATTTAACACACACACACATACATCCCTTCCTTCCTTCCCAAGCTTTTCAATGTACAGATTCTCATGTAGTCTCAGGCAGAAAGTTGCATTTGCTTGCAATTATGAATTATTGCAATATAACAATCAACATGTGCGCCATGTGCTCTGACTTATGGCTACAACTTGTCCCATCTCGATAATTTTGTCTCTTATCACTATTTTGCTTTGTATACAGAAGTAAATTTTGAAATTAGTACTGAGGTCTTTCATGTGTGTAATGTTAGCGGGTTAGGATTGGAAAGCCACTCCCTTATAGCCTAGCCACAATTTCCTGTTTCATGAAAATGGCTACCTGCTACCATGCATGCCCTTGTCTTGTCCCGTCGAAAATATCCTACTATAATAGTAATGTTATCTCAGACAGGTGAAGTATACCACTCTAGTAACAAGTTAGGCAATAAAAAAACAAATAAAAAGTTTACCTTGTCCAGAGAATCGTATGAACATGAAAATATGGTTTAGCACAAAAACAGTTACATCATTAATTTTTCAGTACGGTAATATTATATGTGTGTGATATAAATTATTGTAACCAGGATTTCAGCACCGTGTTGTTTGTATCAATGCCAAGGAACTTGCCCAACCCTACTCCTGTATTCATTAATTCAAATAAAGTTTACGCATTTCAGGTGTTGCTTGTTTTGGCGCCAACTTGACAGCTGGGAGCCCCCCCCTTGAGCCCCCCCTCTGTCCCCCTCCCCTTCATAACCTAGTGGCACTGATGGCGGCTACAGTTATCCACGCTGCTTAGAGGTGAGTCACGAATTCCTCATATTGCCAGAGATTTAACCAATTTCTCGTGTTGCTGTCTGTTCGCTGGGGTAAATATAATCCCAGACATGTGTCATATGGTGGACTGGAGTGTAAGGGGAGTGAAATAGAGGTGTGAGAGGTGAGTAAAGATAGGTGCACGGTGTTGGATGCCGGGTGGACTGGATGGCTGGCTCACATGTGCAATCTCTTTCATTGATCGGTGCTACTGACTCCTCGCCCCCCGCCCATCCTACCTTCCACGCCCTTTTTTTTTTATATATGCACACACCATTATTAATCTGCCAGTGAAAATATATAAATAATCACAGGTCCTATAGGAATAGTGATAGGTAAAGCTTCTTATACAAGCCGACACCCCAAGTAAAGCGGCTCATATGTCACTCTTATACGGAATGGTAAGTGGAATGTAAACACGTGGCATAAGGAACATTTCATCAGCTTGGTTGACGTAACAGTTCAAATATTCAGATCTCATCCAATATGATAAAAGTAACGTCGAGGTACAAATATAAAGAAAGAGCTGAGAAGATATCCTTACTCAGGGTACCACGTTCGAATCCTGGTCAAGTTGCTCGTTCACCCTTGACCCTAGTAACCTATATAGTTGTTGGGATAACTCGTGGGTCAAGCTGTTTAAAATGTATACCATGCAACTGAGTTATTTATTTTTGGATAAGTAGGCATATAGTACTGTATTATTACTAGATTATATAGCAGAGCCTGGTAGGTATATCTTGTAGTTTGGAAATTTACTGTATGTGTGTACAGTACCGGATTGTAATATTTTCTGTTTACTAATTAAAACAAACAGGTCTTCCCAGGTATAATGGATATAATATATTTCTCAAGTACAGTGTGTATAATAATGTAATAGGTCAGATTATTGATTGCGCAAGGTCAAAAGTCAATGAGGACGACAACCACGAAGGGATAAAGTTACAGACTATAAACACAAGACTCTTCCCCACCTCCACACACACACACCGGCTTTGTTTGATGCCTCGTAAAAAGTGTGAAATAGGACCATCCATTATTATTTTGTGTCAGAAATAAGGGAAGGGCGTGTGGAGTCTGGTGAGGGAGGAGATGCTTGCTTCATTTGAACCTTATCTTCCAACAGACCGGAAGGGAAAGGCAGATAAATATTGTGACATTCAGATATGTACTGTATACTGTATCCTAATTTGAACTGTGTTTTCATATACTGTATACGTGCATTTCTATCACTAATTTGTATTATAAAAACTGTAAGCTACAGGAAGTGTCAGTTCGTCCATGTTAGTGGAAATTGTATAGTTGTCCAAATGCGAAGGGAGGGATGACCCTTGTTACCAGATTTTTTGCTATAACACGTTTACTTTTGTGGTAGTTATTACAGTTACAGTACCCCGAAAATGTATAATTAATTATTTTCCAATTGATTATAATTGCAGTTACTCCAAACCTGTTTGGGAGTACGAGATTGTGAGGAAATTAGAAATTAATGGGAATGTTGTGAGGGATATTAAAAAGTAAATTAGAATGTACAGTATATTTCTGCATTTTCTCTCTAACAAAAGAATCACCATGTGTTATTCAGTGTAAAACCTCACGTTGCTTGCATTTGGGTGAGAGTATGTCCCTGCTTTAAAGTATTGACAGCAGGGTTTTCCCTGTGACAAGATGGTTTGGTGGTAGCTCATGCACAGTATATTGCAGACTTGAGGCAATCAGTGGGGTAAATGAAGTAACTTATCAATTTGAAGTGGGGCTATTGTTGTGTTTTCAGGAAATAAACTGTTATGTCTAGTGTTAGTAAAAAAATCTGTCTGGCTCTCTCTGCTTTACACCACCTCCCCTCCCTGACACACTGCTTCCATGTCTGGTTCTCACTGGCTCACTGTCACACCCAATACCTCCCTTCCTGACTCAATGACTTCCATTCGGCCTCCTCTTTCCTGGCGTCTGACAGACAGTTGTGATAGCAGATCTTACTCTACAATTTTGTTCGTTAGCAGCAGGAACGCCCTATACTTGTTGTTTGTTTTAATAATATGGGAGATAGAATACATTATTGAGGTGGTAAGTATTACAACTATTATATCCAGCTTTGTGTGTGTGTGTGTGTAAAGCCCAGCAAGTGTGCACGTCAATTGTATCCCCCCACCATCGTCCAACCCTGCACTTTCTCCTCTGTGGATTGCATGAATACCTCCCAGGTGAAATCGACTTGAGTCTGTTGTACCTCTTGTCTTCTTCAGTTTAGCTTACGTCGGTTCAATTATGTTAAGAATGATAGGTATGCCCTGTTAGGTATATAGGCCAATATACAGTATCGTATATAAAATTGCTTTCCCTGTACTGGTAAGTGATTAAAGTGACAATACTGATTTAAAGATATCAAATTGGACTCAATTGATGATAGGTAAATAGATGTCAGTGTACACTCCATAACAGATAAACGAGTATTGACATGCGCCCGAATATTGATGAAAAAACGAATATCGAATGCATGATAAACTAGATGAATTCATCAGAAAACCTTTCCCTCGAATTATATAATTTTTAAGTAAACATCTTTCTCGAATTGGCTCCATCATTCTTTTGTAAGAGTCAAGCGCTACACCTTCTTTCACTCTGGAGGCCTCTGAGCCAGTGAAGCGGGCAAAAGTTGGGTATCTTGAATATAGTTATACTGCGCGTGCCATGTTTGTTTTTACACACACACACACACGCTTACTGTGATCATCTACCTGGTATTATGCTTGAGCCACCTGGTGTTCCATTAACCATACACTGATGACAACAACATTAAATTCTGCCACGTACAGTACCCATGTATATTTACCCCAACACTCCGTCATCCTCAACATCAATCATTAATCCTCCCTTAAGAAGATACGTATGTTCTGCAGGTACCTCTGTCAGATGGTTAACCAGATAAGACATTGGTATTACATTGGTATTCTCACAAGGCGAACCGTCGACTGTCTCATCAAGGATGGAGCTAACCTATCCTATGCATGTTAGGATTAATTAAGGGAAAGTCAGTGGTGGTGTAGACGTGACGTAAGAAAAAGATTATGTTAGTAATGTCGCCTGTATTCTGAACTTGTACTGTGTATGTTGTCTAGTTGGTCAAGTTATGGATGTGATAGAAGGAAATACATGGAGTTGCTTCTGTTATTGTATGATACTATACACAGGGATTCAGATCTGCACCAACATATTTACAAACGAACAAGAAAAAGAGTATCTGTGGATTCAATTTTGCACCAGCGTAGTTTACTTATAGAGAAATACAAACAAACACAACTAAACGAATATTATGTAGGTATAGTGTGTGTGTGTGTATCTGACAGGTCCTCACACAGTGCTAATATATTCCTGTTGCAGACGAAGACAGTGGCCTGGTGACGGACCATGCAACACCTTACCTTCACCTGTACCACCTTATGTCACCTGTCCTCCACCCCTCCCTCTCTCTCTCTCTCTCTCACTCTCTCTCACAACCTCCTGAAAGGCAAGAGGGCAAACAATACCTCACGCACTCCCCTGTTCCTTCTCTTCCTCGTTCTTCTATTATTCTTCCTTCTTATCTGGTTTTGTTGTGCTTCATCTGTAGTTAAGACTCGTTTCTCCTTTATTATCCACTATTATCATTTGTATATACGTATAAATTGATAAACCAATCACAATTTAAAAGTACCGTCCACTGGGTAATATAATGTAGTGCAGTTATGTAAGCAGGAGTCCAAAAGGGTGTATGTGTGTGTGTGGGAATGAATAATCCATCTGTAAGTGTTGTGTACGTGTTTTATCCTTCGTGTACTATTACTTGTTTTCGAGCAAAGTGTACAGGTAATTGTTATTCACTGTACCATCTCCGTGCATCAGTGTGTAGTAAGTAGGGTATAGTAAGGAAAGATAATATGTGAGAGAGTGACATGTGAGTACTGTCTACTTTTGTGTATAGCCTATATATCTCACAGATCGACTATTATGATTATAGAGTTGTTAGTTTGTAGTTCTCTGTTTACTACTTTTGAAGGAGTGGCCAGAAGTGACCTTGCTCTGCACCTAAGGGGAAATTCTTGTGTTGGTGAATTGGAAGGTCCCTGCTGATTCCTCCAATTAAATTATGCCACGAAACAGATCCCCAATTAGTAACATTAAGATCGTCGTCTGTTTCTTGACATAGTTTGGAAGAATCAGTAAGTAGCCTTCAAATTTATTAAAAAGAAAATCTCCCCTTAATTAAATGTTATCACCTCCGGAGCCAGATGGTTATATTTTTGGATCAGATTCTTTGTTAGTAAGATTACACATGCAGAGGCTTGTGATTTCAGAATGTATGTTGTACCTTGTATTTTTATTGCCATTTTATACTGTAGAGAATAATAGATAATATAATGTAATGATTTTCTTTCTGTTGCAGGTAAATTCTTCTCTGTACTAGTTGTGCTCTTCATACACGTGAGTACATAAACATTTCCCTATAGCTTGTAAGTTAACCAAAATAATCCACTCGCCTTCAGGGGTATTCTTAATTAAGGGGGTGCTGGAGTAGGGGACAGGCTTGGGGGGGGGGGGGTGCGGGAATAGGGGGACAGGCTTGGGGGGGGGGTAGAAAGCCTGTCCCCTATTCCCGTACCCATCTAACCCTCCCCCCCACCAAGCCTGTCCCCCTACTCCCGCACCCCCCAAAACCCCCTCAAGCCTGTCCCCTACTCCCGCAACCCCCTAAACCCCCCCCTCAAGCCTGTCCCTTACTCCCGCACCCCCTTA
>JAWQEG010000209.1:330000-437413 GCA_033782935.1 Petrolisthes cinctipes | reverse complement strand
CTTGCATACGGCCCACTGTTGTTGTTGTTGTTGTTGTTGTTATGCAGTTCACAGCATCTTGACACGGTAGAAAAACAGTTTGATAGGTTAATTAAAGGGAGATTCTCATGTTGGTAAATTGGAAGGCTATTGATTCCTCCTAACCATGCCAGAAAACAGACCCTCTCAATGGTACCAATAGGGGGATCTGCTGTTTCATGGCATAGTTTGGAGGATTTAGAGACCTTTCAATTCACCAACACCCGAGCCAGTACACTTCGGGATTCTTTTCTTTTCGCTTTGTTTTGTATTTACTGATGGAAGTGCATGGTGTGGAATTGGAACGAACTAAAGTGCACCAAAGTTAATTTTTTTCAGCCAGCCAGCCACAGTATAACAGAATTCAAACGACTAAGCAAGAGCAGGTAGATGGCGAGATGTGCCTTGTCGTTCAAACCACAGACAAGTCAGACATACCATAATTATTACTGTGGCTGGCTGAGGAAACAAGCCTTTGTGCACCGTGGAACTGTAGCTCTTCTTGGCACACACAATTACTCATACACTACATCCACAATCTAGGGCTTTATTGGGCTCACTCTTATTGTTGCTCCATATCAAATATTTATGTTTTTTTCACTAATTATTGTCAGAAGAGTAACTTTTGAGAGAGAGAGAGAGAGAGAGAGAGAGAGAGAGAGAGAGAGAGAGAGAGAGAGAGAGAGAGAGAGAGAGAGAGAGAGAGAGAGAGAGAGAGAGAGAGAGAGAGGAGAGAGAGAGAGAGAGAGAGAGAGAGAGAGAGAGAAACTAGATGAGGTCATGGAGGAAGGAGAGGAAGAAAGGAGGTCTAGTATACAAGGTCAGAAATGATCAAATGTGCTACAAATACACGAGGTAGGCAGGTGAAAAAAGCCACAATGAGGCCTGTGTGTGTGTGTGTGTGTGTGTGTGTGTGTGTGTGTGTGTGTGTGTGTGTGTGTGTGTGTGTGTGTGTGTGTGTGTGTGTGTGTGTGTGTGTGTGTGTGTGTGTGTAAAAATAAATTAATGTCAGAGTAAGCAGAATTTATGCAGGAAAAAAAATTATAAAGGCATAAATTATTGTGAGTGCATGCAGTCTTTATACAGGAAAAAAATATAGAGGAATAAATTAATGTGAGAATAGGCAGTCTTTATGTAGGACAAACTGACCATCAATAACTAGCAGCCACTTCTAAGACAATAACACTATACATAATTTTGTCCAGTCATAACTAAGTGTGTGTGTGTCTTTTTTTACGGGCTGGTTCTGCTGACTCACTATCTGTGCACTCATAGCAAATAAAATATACCGTAGGAGAGAAGAGAGAGAGAGAGAGAGAGAGAGAGAGAGAGAGAGAGAGAGAGAGAGAGAGAGAGAGAGAGAGAGAGAGAGAGAGAGAGAGAGAGAGAGAGAGAGAGAGAGAGAGAGAGAGAGAGAGAGAGAGAGAGAATATGTTCGTTTGAGTGTGTGTGTGTGTATGTGCGTGCCAGTTTTTAGAGAGAGAGAGAGAGAGAGAGAGAGAGAGAGAGAGAGAGAGAGAGAGAGAGAGTAGAGAGAGAGAGAGAGAGTGAGTGAGGAAGAGAGAGTAGAGTGAGTGTGACGCAAGGTGCCAGGCAGTCAAGAGTTGTGTACACAGACAGAGAGAGAGTGTGTGTGCAATAGAGAGGACAAGCGACACTCACCACACCACACCACACCATCCAGGGGCCACACCAGGCAGTCCGTGTACCCACCAAGAACGAGTACACACACACACACACACACACACACACACACACACACACACACACACACACACACACACACACATTTTTGGTCTGTCCTCAATACGGTGCTCACTGTGCTTTTATATATGAATTTATTTTCTCTGTAGTTAGTCTGAGTGCGAAAATCATGGCTGGCGAAAATGTACCTAATTGGTTTTATTATTTTGTGACGTCAGTTATGGATGCTGTTTAGGGCTTTTGTGTTCAGATGTCACGTTGGGTTGTGTACCGTATTTTATGGATAGTGTCAGATTCGATTGTGGTGATTGGATGAAATTTCAATTATTAATATTCCTCGCGACGCCTTATATACCATCTGTACCAATTGTTGAGGTTGTCGTTGTCAGAGAAGGAAAGGGAATATTTATGAGTTGCTGTAATTGTGTCGAGGCACTTCACATTGTACTCTTAATAGGTTACTGTAGCCTATGTGTTTACCACTGGTCAGATACACTTGGTAAAAGAAAAAGACAATGCACCGCTACGAAGGAGGGTAATGGTTTTGGAAATTAAAAGTGTTCCTGTTATATACCCTGTCCAGAGATGAGTTACATCACCTTCATTAAGTCCGTTTATATAATCATTGCAACACTACTATGACCCTCAAGCGCATCAGAGTGAATATCACCGCCATTGGTCCTGTTTTGGCCAGAATGGAGGATTAATGATTTCTCCAAACTATGCCAGAAAACAGACTGACTCAATGTACATTACAAGTAGGGGAATTTGTTTTGTTGTAGTGTTTGGAGGGCTACGTAGACTCCGAAAAGTTTACAACAAGCGGTTACATATTATGAGCAGTTGTGGATAAAACTCTGTGTTTCAGAGGGAGTGTGAGTGAGAGAATGAGTGAGGGAACGATAAGAGAGGGTGAATGAGAACTGCGAGTGAATGAGTGAGAGTGAAGAGTGAATGAATGAGGAAAGGACAGGTGATAGTGAGTGAGGATAGGATAGGACAGGAGAGGGTGTGTGAGGAGGACGAGTGAATGAGTGAGAGTGAAAGTGAGCGGTCAATGTCGCTTGGGTTTCACTCCAATCCTGAGCATCTCTCGACCCTTCGTGGTCACACACCGTGGAGAGGCGCCTTGGAGGAGATGTAGATGGAGGGACATGTACGGCAGAGGGAAAGTACGGTACATAGAACCAGTGTGGGACGTATAGGAAGGAGGTTATGGAGAGGGAGGAGAGGTGTGGAAGAGACTAATGGCAGTGAGGGAGGGACTATGTAAAGGAGTGGGGAAGGAACAACGTGCAGCAGAGGGAAAGTTCAAGACAGAAGAGCAAGTGTGGGACGTTTAGTAATGAGGTTATATAAATGTAGGAAAGGTAAGAGAATAATAATGGGAGTGAGGAGGAACTATGGAAAGGAGTAATGATAGAATAGGTAAGGGAGGTATAGGGAGAGAACTGATTTGAGATTTGAAAAAAAAGACCGTCCTAGGCCAGGAAGACCACGTAGGACTTGGGAGAAGGGGATAGAGAAGTGGCAGAGCAAACACGAAGGAAATAAGAAAAAGAAAAGATAAATTAATGGGGGAATAACTAAAACTTCAAAGACTCTTACGTGTTCAAAATGTAATTAATTAAGGGGAGAAATTTCTTGACGGTAAATTGAAGGGCAACTGAATCCTGCAAACTACTTAACGAAACAGATCCCCTATTATTAACACTGATATGATATGTGTCCTGGGATAGTTTGGAGGAATCAGTATCCCTCAAATATACCAAAAATAGGATCTGCCCTAAAGATGATAGGCTACAAGAGTTAAAGAATGACAAGACTATAAAACAAGAGAATATTTATGTTTGTTTCAGTAGTGATTATAGACAATTTTTTTAGCCTTATTCTATTGGCAACAGAGAATAAACATGTGAGACTTTAGCGGGAAAATGTGAATAGAGGCAAACTGGTATGAATATTAAAACACAGGAAAGATGGAGGGGAAAAGAAAAGCAGTTTGAAATAGGAAAAGGAAAGGTTACCATATCGAAAGTGTGTGTGTGGAGAGAGAGAGAGAGAGAGAGAGAGAGAGAGAGAGAGAGAGAGAGAGAGAGAGAGAGAGAGAGAGAGAGAGAGAGAGAGAGAGAGAGAGAGAGAGAGAGAGAGAGAGAGAGAGAGAGAGAGAGAGAGAGATAAAGGATTGGAAAGGAGTGGAAATGTAAAGTGGTTTTACAAGACCTAACGACCTTACATTCACCCACAATCACTACCATCACTACCACCACAATCACTATCACCACATCACCACAATCACTATCACCACCACTAACACATCACCACAATCACTATCACCACCACTACCACCACATCACCACAATCACTACCACCACCACTACCCACTACCACCACTACCACCACCACCACCACCACAAATACTACACCACATCACCACAATCACTACACCACAATCACTACCACAATCACTACCACCACATCACCACAATCACTACCACTACCTCCACTACCACCACAACTACTACCACCGACATTACCACAATCACTACCAACACCACCAGTAATTTTCTTACAACTGTCCCCAACACAAACCCAGGAACTACAGTCAGCCTCATCTCGTACACAACCTAACCTAACCTAACCTAACCAAACCTAACTTAACCTAACCAAACTTAACCTAACCTAACTAACCTAACCAAACCTAATCTAAACAAACCTAACTTACCTTAACCTAACCTACCAAATTTAACCTAACCTAACCAAACCTAAACAATGACTGCTATAAAAACAAAAATGCAACTCGTGTGTATTATTTTCTCCACCATCCACATTACCATACGAAACATATCTAGCCTACTTTACCTTTAAAGAGTAAGGCTTCGATACCCCGCCATTCCATTATCTTTGAATAAACCACCATAACCACGTCCTAAACCATCTATAACACCTTTAACCTATATAAACCACAACATAACCTACTCCAAAATATCTATAAACACTATAACATCTAAACCACAACCACCATAACCACGTCTAAAACATCTATAACCTCTATAACCATCACTTTCATAACATCACCACAATCACCTCTATAACACCTATAATCTCTATAATAACCACTTTCATAACACCACCACAATCAACGCTGTAATATCTATAACCACCACAAGCCAGCATCCACAGTAGTGACGAGAGATGGCATGCATGTAGAAGGGATAATAATAATGGTGAAGATCAAGATTATATAGAGTAGATTAGGGATGTGAAACGAGTCGAGTGCTGGTGTGAAAAGGGTGAGTATAAGGTGAATTAGGTGTATGTCTGAATGAGAGTATTAGGTGAATTAGGTGTATGTTTGAGTGTGAGGGCAAGTGATCATTGTGAGGGAAAGGAGGATTATATAATATAAGAAATGGGGTTAGAGAAAAGGGAGTATATATATAAAGTACGAGAGGGAGAACTATTATTTTTTTTATAAGAGATGGGATAGGAACACCTTTCTGGTAACGTTTTCTTCTCCTTGGGAAATAAAGTGTCTAGCGTTAGTAGATATTTTTTTATATATGTCGTCGGTTGTATTATTTTTTTTGTTAATTTGTCCAGTTCTTCTACTCGTGATAATTATTATTCTCTTCGACAAGAAAAATGCACTGGGATTAGATATCATAAACAAATCGTCAAGAATACAAAGAAGCAGTGATAATATATAAGGAAAGAGGGTTATATAAATACGTCAGGAGGAAAGTTTGGAAAAATAATAATGTAAAAAATGCTGTAATGTTTGATATGTAAGGAATGCATAAAGACGTGATTAAAATGTTGAAAAAAATGATGTAAATGTGGAAAAAAAAATAATGTAAGTTGTGTTAAGATGTGTGAGGAGTGTGGTATGTATAATGACGTCAGGAGTGTGTGGACAAATAGTGTAAATTGTGTTAAAATATGTGATGCGTGAGTGAGGTAGCGTTCCCTGGAGTGTTACTGATACTGACTAAATACACAGCGTGTTTGTTGATGTTGGTGATGGTGGTGGTGGGGTTGGTCTGACGTAACACCACCACCTATACTGTCACTACTACCACCAACCACTACCATCAACCAGTACCATAACTACTACTACTACTACTACTACTACTACTACTACTACTACTACTACTACTACTACTACTACTACTACTACTACTACTACAACTGCTATTACTACTACTACTAGGCTACCATTATATCACCTCTGACATCAACACCACCATTACAACAATCTACACCAATACCATCACCATCATTACTAACACCATTGCTGACACAAATACCACTCTTAAAGTTACTGATGATATACCACCAATACAACAACACCTACACCACCATCTGACACCAAAAACACCACCTCTAATAACACTAATCTCCACCAATACACCACCACCATCAACACCAGCACCACTAATACATTACTGATAACCTACCTCTACCACCACCAACACCACCACCACCACCATCAACACCACCACTCTACCACTGACACCAACACTATTGACCAACACCACTATTATGCTTCCACTAATACCAATACTTTGACACCACCAAAATAATTGTAGTTCTCAATCATCTTTCCTGTCCTCGTGCCACACTTTCATGACTTCTCCCTTCCCTCGTCCTTCCCTTCCTTCCACTTGTCTCCAATTTTATTTCGCGAACTATCTTCTGCAGAAAATAAAAACGTCTGATAACTGGACCGTAAGAAGACTCATTATTTGCTCAGGGAATTTCATCGTTACAAAAATATAAAGTTATATTCGAAGACATGACCAAGACAAGTAGTGTGTGTGTGTGTGTGTGTGTGTGTGTGTGTGTGTGTGTATAATAATAATAATAATAATGTGTGTGTGTGTGTGTGTGTGTGTGTGTGTGTGTGTGTGTGTGTGTGTGTGTGTGTGTGTGTGTGTGTGTTTGTGTGTGTGTGTGTAAGCAGTATCACGACGCTCTTTGTATAATTATGTTTCCTATTTGCAATCTCGTTGTAAGAAAAATATTGATACATATTTTCCTCTACCCTTGGATGAGAGAAGGCAGCGAGTGAGTGTACAGAGAGAGGCGAGGACTGTGTTAAAGAGAACCAAGGGAGGAGGTATGAGAGGAAGGGTGGGGAGGGTGCAGAAGTAAACAAGGTGTGAGGTAAGACTAGGAGAGTGAGGGAGGGAGGGAGGGAGGGAGGGGCTTGTGAAGGATGGAGGAGAAAGTGGAGGAAAGTGAAGAGGGAGAGGTTGAAAATGCTGAGACTTACGAGGAGGAGAGAAGGGGAAGTAGGGAATAAAATAGAGTGGAAAAGAAAGGAGTAGAGAAGTAGACGATGCCAGGAAGCATAAAAGGAGAATGAAGGACATAGAGGGAGAGCTTAATAGAAGGAGAAGAAATTGTAAGAGAGAGAGAGGAAGAGAGTTTGGAGAAGGGTAGAGGAAAATCAAGAGGGAGACAGGACGAGGGCGGTGAGTGAGGCAGAGCAAGAACTGGATATGTGGAAGAAAAGTGGGCAGGAGGGAGGGAGAGATGTGGAGCAGGGAGGAAGGGATGTGGAGGAGAGAAGGGAGACAGGAATGAGGACCAATGTGGAGAGAGAAGGGAGAGAGGGAGAGAGGGATGGAAGGATGTGGAGAGAGGGAGGGAGGTAAGTAGTGTGGGCGACCGGGCATTCCTCAGAAGTTATGTACACACACACACTCACACACATACATACATACTTGTGCACGCATATACATTAATGAATGTACAAATATATGCATTCATGCACGCATGATTACTTACATGCTTGGACTATGTGTACACGCACGCGCATACATACATGTACACTACATACATACATACATACAGTCATGCACGCTTACATATTTAGATGCGTGGGCTATTTACACACACACACACACACACACACACATCAAGTTCATTATATATACATATACATTCAAACCCATGAATATGTAATGTATGTATTATTTTGGATGCATAGTTGCAGAATCATAATTATAATGTACCCACGCAAAACTCACACGAGTTCCTAACCGAATCGACAACACATTCAAACACGCACAACACAAACTCACATACCACATGTAATCACACACACACACACACACACACACACACACACACACACACGAGGTTGGAGTTCCATTGACCTTGTGGTGGCTTGAGCGAGGCGGAGGTGTGAAGGAGAGTGCAGGAGGAGGGTATAAGGTGGAAGGTGGGGAGAGGGAACCAGGGTAAACACTAGATGGAGAGCTGCAAGCAGTTGTGAGGTTGAAGGAGGTGAGGCAGAGGTTGGGAAGAGAGCATAAGGTGAGGAACTGATGTGGTCGAGTGAGTGAGGTAGACTTATTAGGGTAGTAGAGACAGTGGGATGGGGAAAGTGTGACAAGTGAAGAGGGTTGAAAACTGGAAGATATGGGTGAGTTGGATTGAAGAAGGAAGGTTGGAAAAATTGGATAAAGTTCGGAAGAAATGAGGTAGAGGTTGTATGGAGAGCGTGAAGTGAATCCAGTGAATACAAACCAGGATAGAGGCAGTATGTATGGGAAGAGTGTGAAGTATCTTGAGAGGTTGAAGGAGAGGAGTGAGTTTGATCGAGGAGAGGTACGGTAGGCTACAGGTATAGGTTGGGGAAGGAAAGATAGAGGATGTATCAACAAAAACTATATCATCAACTCACATCACCCATCAGTCTACCCTATCACTATTTATCACTATCCTCTTATTTAGGTACTATGTCTTCCCAGTTAATCCCTTTCATCCCTCCTGTACCCTTGATTAAAATAGAAAAATTATGAACACCAGGTTGAGGGTAGAAGAAGAAGTGAATCATGTTATATTGTAGAGTTATAGTTAACATGGAAGAGTTTGACGTTTAATTAAAAGGGGTTATACTCGTAATTGACAAAATTTTAACTACTGATTCGTCCAAACAACACCAAGACACATACATCACCAAACCATAACTAACCTGTCCTATACTTATATCACCCGTGTATCCCCTCCCTACCTCCCCTCACACACTCACTCCTGCAGGAGAGAGAGAGAGAGAGAGAGAGAGAGAGAGAGAGAGAGAGAGAGAGAGAGAGAGAGGAGCTTGTATATCTAGTCCTGAGTTGGTGGAGTGTGTGTTTGTTTGTCTGTCAGCAACATATTTCAAGGAGGCAGTAACGATTTGGGATGAACGATATTGGATAGACTGTATTATTATTATTATTATTATTATTATTATTATATACAAGTAACCTACTATTGTGTTGTTAGTATTATTCTTGCATTTGCAAGTACTGTCAGTGCAGCTATTTATATTATTGTGCACAATAACAACATCGTCACACAGAAAGCCATGGAGTATGAGAACAGTGATGTGGGGTAAAGTGTCGTGGTTAATCGTGCTAATGTTATCTTTCTTCTCATTCCAGAATTGACCTGGCAGGGAACATCGGCACACTACACAGGTAAGTTGACTGCTACGTGTGCTGTGAGGTGCTGTGAGATTTGATGCTGTTAGGATAAACTTGTATCGTATGGCGCCGTGTTTAGGTGCTGTTAGGATGAACTTGTGCGGCGCTGTGATAAGGTCGTGTGTTTTGACGTCTTGTGTTGCTCCTTGTGCTGAGAGGTGCTGTAAGGTGTAGTAATGTTAGGATAATCTTGCATTGCACTGTGTTGAGGTGCTGTAAGATGTGGTGCTGTTAAGATGAGATTGTACGGCGCTGTGTTGAAGTTATGTGTTGTTCCGTGTGCTGCAAAGTGTTGTGAGGGGTAGTAAAGTTAAAATCATCTTGCACTGCACTGTGTTGAAGTGCTATAAGATGTGGTGATGTGGTGATAATCTTGCACGGCGCTGTGTTTAGATGCTGTGAGATATGATGCTGTTAGAAGGTATATTACTACAGTCCGCGTTCTTTTCCATCATCTTTCCAGTAACTCTTCCATACAAGAGATCAGTACCTCAGTATACGGACAAGAGACCCGCGTTGTGGTATAATTTGGATGAATCAGTAGCCCCACATTTTCAGTCACAGGATAATATATAATATATAATCCTCTTAGACGTAAAAAAAATCTACGGGGAAAGGAACTACGGTTTGGAAGCATCGACGTTTTGGTTAGCAGTTTGGAGGAATCAACAACAGCCTTCCAATTCACTCACATCTTTAAAAAAGCATAGGAAAATAAATATGAGCGAGGCAAAATTTAGAAATGAGCATTGAGTACGAAAAAAAAGGTAAAGTGGCTTGAATTTAAGGGAACCATTGTGTTGTGGACGAACTGGTGGGCTACCGATTCCCCACAAACATACTGCCAGGGAACAGATAACCTCAGTATACGTACGGTTAGGGAGTGAATCTGTGAATAGGGTTCGTTTTGTAAGCTAAGAAGAAGTCACGGTTCGCTCATCATGTTATAATTATACCAGACTCATTCTTTTTACGTGTTGGTAATGAATGGTCAAGTGGAAGAAGATACGGACGACGACTGTGCTGAGGGCGACACATAATCCTCATCACACATAAACAACACATTATTTCTGTTTGTTGGTCTACGTTTGTTGTTATCTTAATTAGGCACAACCACACATCACCAACACAATATATCTGTCTGTGTTTATCTATATTAGCCCCCCCTCCCCCTCCCCCACACACATATATCGGCACGCGTTCTTACCCACAGCTCGTTCCACCAATCACTTTGTTTGTTGGTGTATCTGTCTGTTTTTATCTTAATTGGTGACCCCCCCCCCTCCTTCCCACACACACACACACACATCTCTACAACACGACACCTTCCATCGGCACGCACATTCTGGCTAACTGCTCCCTCCACCAATCACCGCCAATGGTGTTTTCTCGAGACACTAATAAGGCTTGCGTTGCTCGCAGCTGTGGAGGAGTAAGTGTTGGGTTGTTGGCACTACAAACACAGGGGCCATCCATGCAGGCTCCAGTTATACCACCCCGGGGCGACTTCTAGCGGGCTTCCCGTTATAAGCAGGTTTTTAGACACAGATGAAAAGATGAGGAACACACACACACACACACACACACACACACACACACACACACACACACACACACACACACTCAGATTCAACTGGATCTGAAGCTGTGTGTGTGAAACTCGCTGTAACACTGCTTACCTCTTTGGAAGTGCCATAGACAGTATACTGTAGGATATATACGAATATTATGCACATC
Organism: Petrolisthes cinctipes; assembly: GCA_033782935.1. NCBI lineage: Eukaryota > Metazoa > Arthropoda > Malacostraca > Decapoda > Porcellanidae > Petrolisthes > Petrolisthes cinctipes. Next base: position 426,473 of record JAWQEG010000209.1, on the reverse strand, counting down.
TCTCTCTCTCTCTCTCTCTCTCTCTCTCTCTCTCTCTCTCTCTCTCTCTCTCTCTCTCTCTCTTAGATTATTATTATTATTATTTGTTGTTGTTGTTGTGGTCGCTCCTTCAACTCTTTATATGTAGCGCATTAACGAACACGGAAAAAAAAATAACTTGCTTTCACCAGACGCAAATATTAATAACTTCATTCTTAAGTTAATTGGAACACGTCCTGAACTTTTCCATGACCCGCCTCAGTTATTATGGTATTTTGCTGACGGACAAGCATATACCGTTTACACACACACACACACACACACACATATACACACACACACGAAAGTTAAGTCAGTCAGTCAGTCAGTCAGTCAGTCAGTCAGTCAGTCAGTCAGTCAGTCAGTCAGTCAGTCAGTCAGTCAGTCAGTCAGTCAGTCAGTCAGTCAGTCAGTCAGTCAGTCAGTCAGTCAGTCAGTCAGTCAGTCAGTCAGTCAGTCAGTCAGTCAGTCAGTCAGTCAGTCAGTCAGTCAGTCAGTCAGTCAGTCAGTCAGTCAGTCAGTCAGTCAGTCAGTCAGTCAGTCAGTCAGTCAGTCAGTCAGTCAGTCAGTCAGTCAGTCAGTCAGTCAGTCAGTCAGTCAGTCAGTCAGTCAGTCAGTCAGTCAGTCAGTCAGTCAGTCAGTCAGTCAGTCAGTCAGTCAGTCAGTCAGTCAGTCAGTCAGTCAGTCAGTCAGTCAGTCAGTCAGTCAGTCAGTCAGTCAGTCAGTCAGTCAGTCAGTCAGTCAGTCAGTCAGTCAGTCAGTCAGTCAGTCAGTCAGTCAGTCAGTCAGTCAGTCAGTCAGTCAGTCAGTCAGTCAGTCAGTCAGTCAGTCAGTCAGTCAGTCAGTCAGTCAGTCAGTCAGTCAGTCAGTCAGTCAGTCAGTCAGTCAGTCAGTCAGTCAGTCAGTCAGTCAGTCAGTCAGTCAGTCAGTCAGTCAGTCAGTCAGTCAGTCAGTCAGTCAGTCAGTCAGTCAGTCAGTCAGTCAGTCAGTCAGTCAGTCAGTCAGTCAGTCAGTCAGTCAGTCAGTCAGTCAGTCAGTCAGTCAGTCAGTCAGTCAGTCAGTCAGTCAGTCAGTCAGTCAGTCAGTCAGTCAGTCAGTCAGTCAGTCAGTCAGTCAGTCAGTCAGTCAGTCAGTCAGTCAGTCAGTCAGTCAGTCAGTCAGTCAGTCAGTCAGTCAGTCAGTCAGTCAGTCAGTCAGTCAGTCAGTCAGTCAGTCAGTCAGTCAGTCAGTCAGTCAGTCAGTCAGTCAGTCAGTCAGTCAGTCAGTCAGTCAGTCAGTCAGTCAGTCAGTCAGTCAGTCAGTCAGTCAGTCAGTCAGTCAGTCAGTCAGTCAGTCAGTCAGTCAGTCAGTCAGTCAGTCAGTCAGTCAGTCAGTCAGTCAGTCAGTCAGTCAGTCAGTCAGTCAGTCAGTCAGTCAGTCAGTCAGTCAGTCAGTCAGTCAGTCAGTCAGTCAGTCAGTCAGTCAGTCAGTCAGTCAGTCAGTCAGTCAGTCAGTCAGTCAGTCAGTCAGTCAGTCAGTCAGTCAGTCAGTCAGTCAGTCAGTCAGTCAGTCAGTCAGTCAGTCAGTCAGTCAGTCAGTCAGTCAGTCAGTCAGTCAGTCAGTCAGTCAGTCAGTCAGTCAGTCAGTCAGTCAGTCAGTCAGTCAGTCAGTCAGTCAGTCAGTCAGTCAGTCAGTCAGTCAGTCAGTCAGTCAGTCAGTCAGTCAGTCAGTCAGTCAGTCAGTCAGTCAGTCAGTCAGTCAGTCAGTCAGTCAGTCAGTCAGTCAGTCAGTCAGTCAGTCAGTCAGTCAGTCAGTCAGTCAGTCAGTCAGTCAGTCAGTCAGTCAGTCAGTCAGTCAGTCAGTCAGTCAGTCAGTCAGTCAGTCAGTCAGTCAGTCAGTCAGTCAGTCAGTCAGTCAGTCAGTCAGTCAGTCAGTCAGTCAGTCAGTCAGTCAGTCAGTCAGTCAGTCAGTCAGTCAGTCAGTCAGTCAGTCAGTCAGTCAGTCAGTCAGTCAGTCAGTCAGTCAGTCAGTCAGTCAGTCAGTCAGTCAGTCAGTCAGTCAGTCAGTCAGTCAGTCAGTCAGTCAGTCAGTCAGTCAGTCAGTCAGTCAGTCAGTCAGTCAGTCAGTCAGTCAGTCAGTCAGTCAGTCAGTCAGTCAGTCAGTCAGTCAGTCAGTCAGTCAGTCAGTCAGTCAGTCAGTCAGTCAGTCAGTCAGTCAGTCAGTCAGTCAGTCAGTCAGTCAGTCAGTCAGTCAGTCAGTCAGTCAGTCAGTCAGTCAGTCAGTCAGTCAGTCAGTCAGTCAGTCAGTCAGTCAGTCAGTCAGTCAGTCAGTCAGTCAGTCAGTCAGTCAGTCAGTCAGTCAGTCAGTCAGTCAGTCAGTCAGTCAGTCAGTCAGTCAGTCAGTCAGTCAGTCAGTCAGTCAGTCAGTCAGTCAGTCAGTCAGTCAGTCAGTCAGTCAGTCAGTCAGTCAGTCAGTCAGTCAGTCAGTCAGTCAGTCAGTCAGTCAGTCAGTCAGTCAGTCAGTCAGTCAGTCAGTCAGTCAGTCAGTCAGTCAGTCAGTCAGTCAGTCAGTCAGTCAGTCAGTCAGTCAGTCAGTCAGTCAGTCAGTCAGTCAGTCAGTCAGTCAGTCAGTCAGTCAGTCAGTCAGTCAGTCAGTCAGTCAGTCAGTCAGTCAGTCAGTCAGTCAGTCAGTCAGTCAGTCAGTCAGTCAGTCAGTCAGTCAGTCAGTCAGTCAGTCAGTCAGTCAGTCAGTCAGTCAGTCAGTCAGTCAGTCAGTCAGTCAGTCAGTCAGTCAGTCAGTCAGTCAGTCAGTCAGTCAGTCAGTCTCATACACACACACACACACACACACACACACGGGGTTAAAAAATACCCTCCATTCACCTTTTGTGGCTGAGGTAATGAATCCCTGACACACCTAAAATACTTAAATCATACATACATACATAGAGATGCTCCATTGCAATACTCTCTCCTTCCTCTCCCTGGGGTGGTGGTAGTTATGTACAATTAAGCCGCGTTTCAGGAGTGACAGGTCTTAATTTGAGCCACATAAACATTTTACTGCCTCCCTCTCTGTCTCTCTTTATCTGTATGTCTATCTACTTTACTTTACTCTACTCTCTCTCTCTCTCTCTCTCTCTCTCTCTCTCTCTCTCTCTCTCTCTCTCACACACTGTTCCTCCTTCTCTCTCTCTCTCACACTGTTCCTCCTCTCGTAGTATAGTCAGCAGGAATCAGAAGCCTGCAAATTTCATACACGATCACAGAGTCCTTAAGTAAATTATTGGTTGGTGATTCCCAGGCCTGTCTAGTTTTCATTGGCCTATATAACCATTTATTGCCTACAGATCTACAGATAGTCTTGAATACTAACTGATGTTATCTGTAGACATAAGGCTGCTCTTATTAACCTACCCGCCCTCGCCTTGAATATTCATGACCGTAATAGTTGTGTAGTCTTGGTGTGTGGCTCGCTTTTAGACTTACACATTATTGTATGGACTGTGTAGCCCTTACTTCATTACTGAAAGGTTGATTGTAATAACCTTTGTAACCTCCGTCAGTAAGGTTGTAGGTGGTTATGCGCTTGCCTATGTTTGTCTTTCTGTAAACGATATACTTCAAAATGTTATGAATCTATTTATCTCAAGATTTTTGGGGCAGATCGGATATCCGTCAAGGAAGAAGTGAGAAATTTATGAAAGCGATGAATAGGGTGCAGAAGGAGGTATGACAGCAAACGTTCTCCCTTATTATGCTTGCCTGTTTGTCTGTCAGTCTGTGAAAAAGATATATCCACAAGTTATGAACCATTTATCACGAAATATAATTCGTATTGTTTGAACTTATTTAGTGTACCATTTTGTTTTATAAACAGGTGACCGGTGACCATAATTTCCCGTAAATTAATGTAAAAATATAAGCCTTTAAAACTTTTTTAATAGTTAGGTAAAAAGATTCATATCAAGCTGACTACAGAATTACCGGAGACGTAGTCGTATTGGTAGGCGACTGATTCCTCCAAATTATACTACAAAACACATCCCACACTCGTATACTGATGTACTCATCAATTTCCTGGCGAAATTTGGAGGAAACCGTAACCATCCAATTTACAGAGGAGAGACTTGTGGTGGTTATGTCTGAAAACCATCCAGTGTTGACCCTTGTTACAGTGACTGATGTCTTCACCTCACCCATCACTCCACACCTTATGTCCATCCCTTCACCCGTTCCCCTTGCCATTCCCAGCCCTTTTTCCTTGTTAGCTATTTCTCAACATAGGGCCTCCCCAGCTCACACCATTCACCTCACCTCCTTTACTCCTTCTCATTTCTTGTTTCTATATATATTTCTATATGCTTCCTTTAGCCCATCCACCCCTTAACAATTCGCATTTCCTTTAATTCCATGGTTCCCTATTCCACCCTTTCCCTGCTAATCTATCCCCCTCATTTACTGTCCCCACCCTCTTTCCTCACTATCCCCAATCCCACTTTTTTGTCTCACTCTTATTTTCTCATCATCCCCAAGCCGATCTCTCTACCAATCACCAACTATCTCTATCCTTCTTTCTCACCCTCTCTATTTCTCACCTACAACCACTGATCACAACCTCACCATTATCACACCATTATCACCACCCATTATCACCACATTATCACCACCCATTATCACCACCATTATCACCACATTATAACCACCCATTATCACACCATTATCACACCATTATCACCTCCCATTATCACCTCCCATTATCACCACCCATTATCACCACCCATTATCACACCATTATCACCACCCATTATCAACCCATTATCACCACCCATTATCACCACCCATTATCACCACCCGTTATCACCACATTATCACCACCCATTATCACCACCCATTATCACCCCCGTATCACCCCATTATCACCACCCATTATCACCACATTATCACCACCCATTATCACACCATTATCACCACCCATTATCACACCATTATCACACCATTATCACCACCCATTATCACACCATTAACACCACCCATTATCACACCATATTCACCACCCATTATCACCACCATTATCACCACATTATCACCACCCATTATCACACCATTAACACCACCCATTATCATACCCTATTCACCACCCATTATCACACTATTATCACCACCCTTTATCACACCATTATCACCACCCATTATCACACCATTATCACCACATTATCACACCATTATCACCACCCATTATCACCACATTATCACCACCCATTATCACACCATTATCACCACCCTTTATCACACCATTATCACCACCCATTATCACACCATTATCACCACCCATTATCACCACCCATTATCACACCATTATCACCACCCTTTATCACACCATTATCACACCATTATCACCACCCATTATCACACCATTATCACCACCCATTATCACACCATTATCACCACCCATTATCACACCATTATCACACCATTATCACCACCCATTATCACACCATTATCACAACCCATTATCACACCATTATCACCACCCATTATCACACCATTATCACCACCCATTATCACACCATTATCACCACCCATTATCACACCATTATCACCACCCATTATCACACCATTATCACCACCCATTATCTAATCCCTTCGTGTGCTCACCAATCTGCTTATCTGTTGTTTACCTTCCATATGCCCTCTGTTTACCGGGGGCTGATGGTTTGTTTACCTTGTGTTCGAGTCGTTGTAACCCGAGTGGTGGAAACCTGTTATGGCACCCTGCAGAGTTAACTTGTGCATCGACGGCCACTTGGGGTGATAGTGTGATGGTGGTAAGAGTTTTGTGTGTGTGTGTGTGATGGTGGTAGGAATTGTGTGTGTGTGTGTGTATGGTATTTGTATGTGGGTGTGTGTGTGTGTGTGTGTGTGTGTGTGTGTGTGTGTGTGTGTGTATGGTATTTGTATGTGTGTGTGTGTGTGTGTGTGTGTGTGTGTGTGTGTGTGTTACAGACATTTAATTATTATGCTAGTGTGGTGTGAGAGTGGTGGTAGTGGTGGTGGAGGTGTTACCATGTTAGTGCAGTGTAAGGACACCCCACACACCGTCACTGATCACTTCATTAGGTCGCAGACACGTTCAGGTGGCCGGTGGAAAGTATGTACAGTCACGGTTGAAAGTTAATGTGTCGCTTGTTCAGACTGGTGGTGCTTTGAGTATCATTATGACGTGATTTAAACGTTGTTAAGAGGTCTAGAAATGAAACAAATTCGTATTGAAAAATTCCTAAATGTAAAACAGAGTTTGGGAGGTACCGACAACATGGACAGCACCGTTATTAAGTTGTTACACTACATTGCTTATACTACACTACACTATACGACAATAAAATGTAACTGAGAAAAATTAGTAATATTATAAAAGTTAAACTGATTAAAGTTATGCAGCATTTTATATAATTAGAGTTAACTCACAGTAAGCCGAGTTGCCTAATTAGTTGACTCCTCATATGAATTACGAACCCTGATATTCCAATTCTATTCATGGTATTTCCGTATAGATCATCGATACTTAAAGAATCTAACGATTTCCCCTACAGAAGGCTTCAGCTACAGTTTATGAGTAATTAAATGATGTTTTGTAATAAGTACAGTAGACGTAAATAATGTCTCCCTTCAATGATTATATAATGCGACAATCTTAGAAGGACTGAGATTTTTTTTTTTTTTTTTGAGCCACGATTATGAGAATTAAAGAACCGCCCTAGACCTGGAAGACCCTGAAGGACGAGGGAGAAGGTGACAGAGAGGTGGGACAACAAGCACGGTGGTAAATAGAAGATAAGGAAGAAGGATGATGAAAGGATAACTGCAGACTGGTCATGTTTGTGAGGAGGAAGAGAAGGGTGAAGAAGACGGCACGTGAAGGTGGATCTCATTTCTCAATACAATCTGTACCGTGGGAAGTTCTCACCCATATTAACTCACCCTTACTCATACCTCATCTTGACTTTACTCTCACTCTTACTCACCTCACACCTCAAGTCACTCCTCACCCTTACGCTTCTAATCCACACCTCTCCCTTACCCCTCATCCTTACACTCCCAACCCTCACCTTTACTCACTCCACACCTTAACTGACCCCTCACCCATACTCATCCCTCACCCTTACACTTACTCCCATCTCCTTTATTCACCCCTCACCCTTTCTCACTTCTCACTCTGATCTGTCCAATTCGTCTATAAGAAATGGTCCCCTTCTTCTAACCTCTCTCGTCAAACCTGTCCACTTATATCCTGAAAAAGTTATATAATCATAAGGCTCTTTCTTCCTTCATCAGACAAATTTTATCGTTTTCAGGGAAACTCTTCTACCTCTCAAAGGGTCTGAGTAACTATTCTGAGTAACTTTGAGGTCGTCTGTTTCCTGGCATATAGTTTGAAGGAATCAGTACAACTACTCTCCAATAAACTAATAAAAGATTCTCACTTTAAAATGTCTGAAGAAAAGCTCCGTCATGTAAGAATTAATTAAAACCTTCACCCTTCATTCTCCTCGAACGCCAATGCCTTTTAAATGCATTAAATTTCTTCATATTTGTCAAGGGGCGGTTGTGGCAATACTGATGGTGTGCGGGGCGTCAGATCACCACCTCCAATGTGACGTGTTGTGGGTGAAGACAAAATAAACCCTAGGTGAGCTCTCATTTAGAGGAGTTTGTATTCAGGTGACAGGGGAAAAGGAGAGGTTGTATTCAGGGCGACTGTAACCTGTGATGTGTGTGTGTGTGTGTGTGTGTGTGTGTGTGTGTGTGTGTGTGTGTGTGTGTGTGTGTGTGTGTGTGTGATGGACCAGTTGGGCCATGTAGGGTTTATGAAAGGCCTGTACATAGATACATGGAGCCCCTGTAATGCTATACACAACCAGTACATTAATCACTTTATTGTCATCTGCCTGCAGTAATCCACGGGCAGTCAATAGGTAAATATCTGGATGAGTAAAAATATGCACTAGCTTGACAGAATGGGTTAGGCACAACACCCTATGAGGAGAAGGCTTTATTGACGACGTTTCACTACTGCTTCTTTGAAAGCCTTAATTAAGAACACGTGACCCAGGCATCTCCAATTACAGTGTTGTCCCTATTCCAAGTATAGCTGTTTCTGTCTGAATGAAGTAATACTCTGAACGCTTCACATGCTGCGACCTCGGAAGGAAAGAGAAGGTTGCATCACTTTTTCTGCTTTAAAGAATAACATCATTGAAACTTAATTATGGTCTTTGTGAACTCGATGGTGATTAATGTGTCTTAAGTTAATAATCATGCATTGATGATACAGCTGTTATTAACAAGAGTTTAAGCAGGTGTCAGTTCAAGGTGTCTCCATTTTCATTAGTGGTTAAATGTTCTGAATGGCAATACTTTCTTGACTGTTAATATGCGAGTCTTGATCATGATAACTCCCCAATGAATGTTGAACACCTTAATTGAACATGAATGAAAAAAAAAGAAGAGAAGGTTGCGATACTTCCCGTGATGTAAATTTAGATCCCTTATCCTTATTTACATTTGCGTAAAAAAGAAGAAAACACAGAGGAAAACTTCAACTTCTTTGGAGACATAATTGAAAGGGTGCAGAGTCCCGCCGCTAATGGAGTGTCTAAACCCCCGATTTTTGCGTCAACAATGATAGAGTAATTTAAGGACCCCCGTGATGTAATCAGAAAACTGGAGGTTAGAGAGTCCTTCAAACATTGCCACGAAACCCTTCCTACGTTAAAGGTGCTTGTATAGTGGCAGGGTCAGGAGGAATCAGAATCCACCAGGTCTCATACACGATCACAGGGTCCCTTAAGAAAGCTAAGTACAGGCCCTAAAAAGTTATTCTGTACCTCAGTGACACCCCGATACATTTCACAACGATCACAGCTACAAACGGCGTGAATATGTGGTTCAGAATGCCTCGTGTGGTATGGCATAATGCATCGTGCTTATTGTATGGGTGATGATAATTTTGTAATGGCCTGCACTGTACTCCAACACTTGTTCAGGATACCAGAAACCTCAAGCTTAGCCAATCACCAGTCCATCAGGATTCGGACACCAATAAGAACGGTTCCCACTCATTGCTACATTCGATGCTCATTATTCTCTGAACACATCTTTAACATTTATCGATCCCAAGGAGACTGAATCAATTAATAATATTATATATTATTTATTGCAACCAAATCTGAGTGTTTTAACGGGCTTTTGATTGATGAAGGCGGCAAAAAGAGAGATTGTCGTCACGAAACTGTGCTTGGAAAAAATAAAAGATAATAATAAAATTTCTTAAAATAATAATAATATGCATAATCTTCTTGAAGTATACTACATACCTGGCATATCAAAAGAAATAAACAGATATATATATAAAATAATTAGAGTACCGTAGTGTTTCAGAGTTTAAGTCATACCAACCCATCTGGCACAAGATCATTATCATCACAGGAAACAATAGGTGACGAGTGAGAAGCCTGTGGTTTGACATGGATGTAACCTTCCCACCTACAGTTCCCTCAACACAGTAACACACAACAGTCTTAAAACTAAATTACGCATTCATGAAGGTTTCCAGCAAGAGTTGTATACATTGGTGAAGGTTTCCAGCAGGAGTTGTACATTCGTGAAGGTTTCCAGGCTCATTGACTTTATCCAAATTATAAGGCATTTCTATAATTATTGTTATTCTAAACCACTGGTGATGACTTGATGGATTGCCGAAAGGTTTGGTAATGGCAATAAAATATGTTGTTGGTGTTGACGCTGGTTCTACTTTCCCAAGAACCAACCCATATCCGGACTGTACAATACGTGCTTAAAGTGGAGGTATTTAATGACCATATTATCGTGTATGAGAATTGGTGGATTCTGATTCCTCCTAACTATGCCATGAAACAAACTCCTTCCCTATAGTTGGTGTTTCGTGGCAATATTTGGCGGACTCGTTTACCTCCAATTTTTAAGACTATATATCACAGGGTCCCTTAAGGTTGAGGGGCTAATGCAGCGCGGCGTGACGAATGACTCCCCGGGGTGGTAGGCAATATTCATGAGGCCACGGTGGCGGTAAATAACATAAACAAGAAAAATTATAATTAAAAAATCACTGGCCTATATTATGTAAATACGGTTTTTAAATTCCACTCGTTGTTTATGGTGTTAGGTAATTGTCAGTACTGGTTTCAAGGTGAGTAAAAAAAAAAGGTAAGCACAGTGTTGAGAGTTCGTTCATTGTTCAGGTTATAGATTAGGAAATTGTAGGTACTCGTCAAAATGTAAAAAAAAAAAAAAAAAAAGATATTTTTTTATCGGTGAATTGGAAGGCTACTGATTCCACCTAACTATGCCACGGAACAGATGCCCTCAATGGTACTAATAAGGGATCTGTTGTTTGGTGGCATACTTTTGGAGGAATCAGACACCTTCCAATTCACCAACAAGGGAATCTCTCCTTAAGGTTTTTCAAGTCAGCTGTTTGTTTTGGTTAAGGGGCTACATAGCACATTGTTTTGGGTGGTAAATCTGGAGCAAATGATTCCTCCAAACAATTTCAGGCAACAGGATACAATTATTTTTCTTCATCTGGGTCTGTTTCCTGGCATACTTGGGAGGAATCAAGGCACTCCAATCTTTTAAAAGTATAATATATCCTTAAGGAGGTCGTTAAAGGGGTCGTACGTATCCCTCTCAACACTTCAAGAAAACTGATCCCCTACTCGGCCCGTGACACTTCCAGATGTGACACAAGTATTACAGTAACGTGATACTGACTGAAACCTCTAGTCTTATAGTTAGGCCTCTCGTGCCCACTCCTGTTATTAGGATGTGCGTCGTGGTAGTCGTTATTCTGGATTCTTTCGTACAAGGGGAATAATGATAGGTTTCTCAGTGTGAATTAAGGGACCCCGTGCTGTAGTCAGAACATTGGAGGTTAGCGAGTCCTTTAAACATTGATACGAAAACACCACCTATATTAAAGAAGCTTGTTTCGTAGCATAGTCAGGAGGAATCAAAAGCCACCAGGTCTCATATACACGATCACAAGGTTCTTAAGATATGGACTAACAGAAAAGAACAGATGCGGAATAACACCGAATGAGGAGGCGGCTTTATTGACGAGGTCTTGCTACTGATACTTCAGGTCAAAGGCAACATACGTGTCATCTATGTGTCACAAGGTTATTCTGTGATGGATAAGGGGTCATGAACACACAGAATGCTACCGATATATATTATACAGTCCTCAAAACGTAATCACAATTCGAATATTACATACCCAATTATCGTGCCAATTTTACTGTTTTATATCGAGTCTTTAAAATATTACAAGTCTAATAATATCCAACAAAATATCGGACCATTTTAACTAGAGAGAAAACGTTGATATCGAATACTGTACAGTGTTTTACATGCTTTAGATTCAAGTAAACTGGTAGCGATGTAAAGAAGGTAGCCTATAATCTGCCCTTGGGTCAACCTGTCTTCCAATGAGAGAGAGAGAGAGAGAGAGAGAGAGAGAGAGAGAGAGAGAGAGAGAGTCTGTAAATCGGCTACTGTGGAAGGTCTAGTCAGATCTACGAGTATCTAACAAGTTCGTGGACTAACACCAGACGCTTTAGAATATGGCAAGACGATCCCCGTACTCCAAAGGTTATAAAGTAAGTGACTTCAATAAGACATGAACTCGGACCTCAGGATAAAGACTAAATGTGGCATAGCCTAGTGACACACACACACACACACACACACACACACACACACACACACACACACAGGGGGCGTGGCAGATCCCAGGTAGGGTCTGCGTGGGAACCCCCTCTCGCCATCTTAAGCAAGAAGTAAACAAACTCTTTCCAATATGCTAATCAGCCAATCAGTATTCAAGGGTGAGGCACGTGGTGTGAGAGAACATGAAATCTCATCGGTATAGCCTCCAGCACGGGATTTTTTTTTTTTCTAACGTTTGTTGGGGCAGTTGCCGACCACAACTTACTTTGGTCTGTACTTAGGTTAAGACTATCGGTGGTGTTGACGATGGTACGATGGATCTGTATTGGGTTTATGAATTCATCGTATCGTTACCAGGCCATCGTCAGTGTACACCATCAATGTTCTAATATACCGTAACACCCAAAATCTCATATTGGTGACAAACACTATCTCAACAATTTATAGTTTCATTCGGGAAAGAAATAAACAGAATTCCCTTAACAAAAAACCAAGTATCAATTTTATTTTTTTTCATGCTTTAAAAACACGCTAGGTACTTTCAAAACTCTGAGTATGGTATTGTACTTTAACTAAAAACTAATACTGTACTAGGATATCTGTGAGAGTATAATTATATACGTTCGCAACTCACATGCAGTGATGATGTGTTTTGGTAAACTAGTTTATAATCATATTTATGGGTTAACTTGATGCCAGATGGGGAAGGGGAAGGGGAGGGAAGAATGGGAGGAGTCATATATGGAGGGGAAAATAAAGGTTATATTTAGGAAGGGTTGGTTAGAAGCACCACCAGATATACTTATTCATTAAGTTACTGAGTGTTATTATTATACAAGTAAAAACTACCACTAACCTAAATCACACAACCTATTCTTGTTATTATCTTCCTTTTTACTCACTGACGAACTGATTGTCTACACCTCACTAAACTGTTAATAAAAAACGAAAAGAAAAGGTGAGAGAGAGTGTGTGTGTGTGTGTGTGTGTGTGTGTGTGTGTTTGTGTGCGTAGTAGCAGGTGGTATACATGTTAGGCTACGTCAGTGTGTTGTGTTGTGGCCTCAGGTAAGGAGACCAGTGTGTGTGTGTGTATGTGTGTGTGTGTAGGGAAGGTGAAGGTGGCTGCCAATAAGATGAGCGTACACAGATCAACCATTGTTTTATTGTATCTTTATCCCTTTCGATATAATGACTAACACAGACTTAAATAAATCCCTGTTTGTACCATTAAGGTTGTGTGTTTCCTGACATTGTTTGGAGGAATCAGCAGCCCTCCAATTCATCAAAAAGATCGTCTTCCAAGTAACGCCTTTCGTCCTTCACGTACAGGCTACATTTGGTTCTTTAGACGGTCTTAATTCCTCCAAAGTATGCCAGGAAATAAGACCACATTAACAGAAATAATGGTATCCTGTTGCTTCGAATAGTTTGGATGTATTAGTTGCACCAGATTTACCATCACTTTATTACCTCCCTTAAATTAAAATCTATCACTAAGCAATCTCTAATAAGTATCCAGGTCTTGTTGAAACTGGGAATCATCTGACATACAAATGAACAAATTACAACGCTCATCCCTTCTCATACGTGCTGGGGCTCGTTTAATACTCATTCATCAGACTATTCAAAGCAGACGTAGATACATTTTACTGTTTGTGACTGTACTGTACATACAAGCATTTCACTGCAGCGAATGGGAAATGTTGTGGTTTGCCAGTGCCCTTCAGCCAGTAATAAGCCTTCAAACGTTATCGTATGCGGTTTGTGAAGTACTCTGGTTGTAGGAAAGTGGAGTGAGTGAATTGATTATGTCTACTTAAAGGGAGATTCTCTTGTTGGTGAATTTGAAGGTCTCTGATTTCTCCAAACTATGCCACGAAATAGATCCTCTATTAGTATCATTGCAGGCGTCTGTTTTGCTGTATAGTTAGGAGGCATCAGTAGCCTTCCAACTTACCAACAAGACAATCTCCTCTTAAATTCTAGAAGTAAAGACAACTGACCATTACTCACGAGGCCCCCTAAAGAATTACCGTATGATCGTTGTTTGGCTTTAGGAGATAAATTCAGTATATATTCGGGTTTTAGTTGAAGTTTATTCCATACGTTGATGTGTGTTCGTCTGATTGCATTATAGGCGGCATTTATACAAAAACAACATTAAATTATGTGCTGATAGGCATTGAACCTCTGGATAAAGTTCAAGTAATAAAATGTTGCTGCACCACAGAGACGTACCCATGTTTTGTTATCCTTTACAGCAAGTATGTATCCTCGTCTCTCAGCTTTGGGGCAAATGATCAAGTGAACAGGGTCTTAGATCTCATCAAAATTACACCCCTTGATGGGATTCTACGTTTTAAAGAGGGTTATTTGCTGCCTGGGAACTGAAGGGCTTTCGATTTCTCCAAACTCAGCAATAAAGCAAATTCTCTATTCGTAAAATTATGTGAGATCTGTTTTATGGTCTAGATAGGAGAAATCATTTGCTCTCCAATTCACCAAAAACAACTCCCTTGAGGCGATAACAAAGAATTGCTTCGGAAAATACATGAGCAAAGATAATGGTTTGGTGTTTAAAAGGTAATGGTGTTGTGCTGGTGAGAGAGGAAAAGTTGACATTAACGGAGGTGCAGTGTGGCTGTGTTATTATAGATTGGTGCAGGAGAAATCTCAAACCACCTCACTCGATGCTCTTTAAACATAGGATGGGGAGTACCTCTATTGGGTTAATTGGAGGGGAATTGATTCCTCCAAACAAGGTCAGGAAATAATTCACCACAATTTGGACGATTCAGTAGCCTAGCCGTCCAATTTCCCTTCCATCAAGAGTTTATCCCCTCGAAAGTCACCGAGAACAGCAAAAGTGGGAAATTTGTAAACGAATTATTGCGGTTTTTTGACACTTTTTTTTTATTTCTTAGCAGCTGCATTGTGAGTGATGTACTTTACGTGATTTCAGTTTTCACTGTACGTCTAACCAACCATGTAGCCCATTATTCTTACTTTATCCAGCAATAACATGTAGTCAGCCACGCAGCCCGAGCCAGTTTTAATCTAGCAAGCATTTCCCCACTTGACCCAAAGACAACACAACACGCAGTCCGTCATGCCACCCCAAGTCAACCAACCTTCAACTTGTATTCCGTCCACTTTACCCATCACTCTACCCGAGGCAAGAGACCGACACCTTTTGCTTCTCTCACTTTCCCATGACACAACAACACAATCATGACATCCTCCCTCATAACAACGCCTCACCAGTAGCCTATAACACTCTTCTTCCATAGTGACTCTCGGCTAATTAGTGCTAAACTCGGTTACCGCCACTATACAATATTGTGGTCCCACGCCACAGTAACTCATTCCTGTATCGTATCATCGTCAATTTATCATCACAAAAACCATCCACCACAGAACATTCTTTACACGTGTTGTCAACTTCACATTCTTTACAACCGGTACCTCTACAAGACCTGAATATTTATTACGGCTCTTGATTGTATATCGTTCACATTGCTTTATATAATACTATTACGTTCAGGCCATAAATGAAAATAATTGGCATCCTTACTGTACGATACATTAGGCCACACTACTCGAGGCTTTCTGAACCACGTATTGTACTGTTTCGGAAAGGAGTTCCTGTATCCCCTTTCCTTTCTCACTACCCTATATAACCCCTACGTAGACCATTATTATGTGGCAGCGAAACAGTAGTGATGAACGGCTGTATATATAAAGACATTTTCATTCTGTAACCTGACGTGAGTGGCGACTGAATTTCCACATTTGGTCGAGGGGTATATAGGGTAGTGAGATATGAAAGGGTATTTAGGAACTCCTTTCCGCAATTGTACCGCGTATATTCACACCATCACGCCTTGGTAACCGCAATATCTAAGTTCGAACGCCGATCAAAACAGCCGTCAGTGGTATACTTTAGGTATGAATGCTCGTTTAAACAGTGACCCGCAGTCCAGTAAGGGTCATGCGGGGTTCATACTCTCGTTGCCTACCAACTCCTGTTCGCAGCTGTTAAGTCAGTCATGAAAGTAAAGACTTCTTTTTAACCAGTCAACTTGGTATATTTTTTCTGGTAACTGATGCATGTTAACATTGTTACCAAAACCCATATCACACGTATGAAAACTTGCCTTGCCTGGGGGTGGGGGTGGGGGGTCAATATTTTTACTAGTGACTACACATTTTCTTTCAAAACAAGAAACATAGTACATTATTCATTCAAAACATCACACCACACACATCGTAGCACTTCAGTTCAGCCACATACAGTATATACGGTACACGACCTGGCCTCTGCACCATCACGCCATTCACCTTTAAAATGAACATTATCCCCTCACAAGGCTGACAACCTCTTTCACGCCTCTCACGACGACATTGCAAGTCAGCCAGCTGTAAACACTCTCTCTTATCAACACATTATTGCACAACACGTGGAATTTGAGAGAGAGAGAGAGAGAGAGAGAGAGAGAGAGAGAGAGAGAGAGAGAGAGAGAGAGAGAGAAATAATGCTAGGTTACCATAATTATGAGGTATGGGAATGTTGACTAGGCTGGTGTTCGTATACTTCAATAGATGGGCAGAGGCTAGTCCTCCATACTGGTGCCAACACTTACAGGGCCAACCAGCCTTGTGTAATTTCAGGTTTACGAGAGCTAATGAGTATGTTACAGCCTCATGCAACAAGTAAATATTAGTCTTGACTAGTAATTCCACTGGCCACTCGCAATACGGTCCCGGGACATAACTGATGGGGCGAGGGACGGGTCTCAACAAACTATGGCAACAGAAAAGCCAGCATTGTGAAACCAAATGTTAGCACCAAAGATTTGGCCACCTCAACACCACGGCAGAACCGGATTTTACCTGGATACGAAGAATTGTGGCGCCGAAATTCTAGCTTTCGAAATCTGGGTGTCATAATTTCCATACGGGGAATTAAATAAGGAATGGGTGACACGATACGAAATGTAATTAAATAAGGAGTGGGTGAAGCGATACGAGATATAATTTCATGTTCCCCAGCTGCTTTTGGGTATAACTTACATTAATTTATAACGAGGATCATTAGGCTACAGTTCTGTTGGTAACGTGTTGGGCTCCAAGATATGGTGTTTATTTTGTGAACTTATGAAATGATTAAACTATTGTATTATTTTCGGTACTGTTGTATAAATTGGTTTCATTGTTATTATACTTGTGAGATAATTTTGTAATTTTGTACAGGCAGAAGTAATGACTTAGTGGTTGTGTTACGGTGTCCCTAGAGTTGAATAATTATGGTATTGATGGTATGGTATGGTAACGATGGTCTTATGCAAGAACATTCTTGGTGTTGACGATTGCTTGGTAATGATACGATTACTCCCTAGACACAATACATAGCCACCGTATAGGTATTGTGCCATCGTATCAGTACTGTCATCATCAACACCACGGATATTCCTGCATACGACCAGAAATTTCAGTATTGATGAGAGAGTGTCATTGTGTTACAGGTGGGGATGAGTTCGGTGGCGGCAAACTACGGGGCCACCACCGCCCTGGCTGACCTCGAAGCCATCATGGATGAGGAACGACTGCGCACTATGGTAAGGAAGGACACGTCACACTTACAGTCTTTAAAACACTACTAAGAATCCAGTAATGTCAACGAATTGGAGAGTATTGATGGTGTCTTGGTTTGTCAATAATAATAATAATAATAATACTGTATCTGTTACCATACTCTAGTTTCCCTAAATTCTTATCACTATCACTTCCATCACAATTATTCCTCCAAAGACCAGCTGCACCTTCCCTAGCCTCACTGCCATCACCATTACCTTCCTCACTCATCCTAATACTCCACATGATCAACATAATCATCACTACCACCACATACAGATATTCAGACTCTTAACTGGCTGACCCAACATACAATATACATACAGTACACTCGACTCTTTCATTCGCGTGTTTTACTCACCCCTGAGGGTCCGGGCACAGCTTCACCCACATCAGACTCACGGCCAGACATTGTTGTGAAATCCTTGGCACTGTTCGTCACTTAACACAGATATTAACGGCGAACAATCACGTTAAAAAGTTCGACACCATATTTACAGACAAGGATGTATGTACAGTTGCCCGCTTTTTGTGAGGTAACCACAACAGGAAGGAAAATGAGCAAAAATTATAGTTTTTTGACAGGCAGACAGTAATAATATTGTACTGCTTGCCTGTCAACAAACTACAACTTTTGTTAACTTGCCTTCCCTTTATAGCTACCTTCATGTGTGGGCAACTGTACGTCACGTGTATTTAAAGATTGATATCAATGACACTGACATACAGCTGATGCTGATGCTGATGCAGGGTTATTGTTTATCCTTCTTAGCAGGATTCCCGTACGTCCTGATTGGCTATCTTTCCTCCACTGTGATTGGGCAGTCTTTTAATAATTTTCTTGTCTGAAAGACAGAGAATAATAGTTCTCGAGGCTAGACTATTAAAAACTGTAATTTACATGTGATCTGTTCTGAGTGATCGACAGAATCACAGATTTCCAATAATGCTTATAACTTACACAGATATCCACACAACCAATTTGTGCCTCATTGATGACATCATAAGCACAAATGAAGGAGTTCTGTTACACCTGTTTCAATGATGGTATAGGCTTCTGTAGATAAGATTTTTATCAATTTATGATCAGTCATAGTGGATTTAATCCATCTTGAAAATATTTCTCTCCTCACTGCATGATGATATTCACATAATGTAAATAATTACAAGCTGCAACTGACACTTGTGCTGTGATGACCAACCTCAAACTACCCAACATTTATCGACTATTTTTCACGGGGCAAGTGTCTTAAATCTTACATCATATACTTTTAAGTTTAAAAATAACCAAATTAAGGTCTTTTTTATTTCGTCAATAAAACTAAGTTCGAATTCAAAGTCAGTCTTATAATTACTTCCTTTTTAACCCGGATTTATGAAACCTTTAAGTCCTGGTCAACTGATTTACGCACGGTGTAACTTGTGCCTTCATTAGCGCTTGTGACGTCATCAATAAGGCGGTATACATGTGTAATTAGATGGGGAAGTATCTTTGAGTTACGCCGGTGTAAGTGTTTTGTGAATCCCGTCCATCATTATATAGTACCATATAGTATTACGTGATACACTATATATATACAAAATGAAAAAATTAGTAATTTCACAAGAACAATATTAATGGAGGGAATAAAATTCGAGTTACAAAGTTACATTCATATATATAAATATCCTACCTTAATTAATTATGAGTGGAAGGAGGAGGTGTCTGTGGGTGACAACTAATTTTAAGGGAATAGTATACTTTTGGTACATTGGAGTGCCGTGATTCATCCAAAATATGTCAGAAAACAGGACCAGATGATGAACAAACATAGTGGTGTCCTGTTGCTGGCAATAGTTTGGAGGAATCAGTTGCTCCAGATTTACCAACATTTGTACGACCCCTTTAAGGACCCTCTGAACTCGTGTATGAGAATTGGAGGCTTCTGATTCCTTCTGACTATGCCACGAAACACGATCCTTCCCTATAGGTGGTGTTTCGTGGCAATATTTGAAGGACTCATTTTACCTTCAATTTTTTTGCTACATCACAGGGTCCCTTTACGAGTCTTTACATCCTGTGACAATGATAGTCGTGTTCGTTCTCACCATTATCAAGTGCTCACGTGTTCAAAATGGCGTTAGATTGAAACTTCTTTATTCTTATAAGGCCTTGTGAGCTGTAATTTGTGGTTATGATGAAAGTTGAAGCACATTATCAAACACTTTCTGCTTAATATAACTTTGCCGTATTTTTGTATGATCTCGTACTGATTCTTTGAAGACACATTACAGTAAGATGGACACTTCACCAATGTCTCGGACCCGCCGTGTTAGTTAGAAAACATATAAATTAAATATTGATATTGTAACAACTGCACGAGGACCACTAAGTCAAACAACCATTAAAAGGGATGGGGTAATGATGGGAAATGTCTTCAGATTTAACTTCTTTGCATCTTCACTGCCTTCATCATTCTTGCTGCCTGTGATCTATTAACTTCCAAGTACTGGATGCCTATGTACACTTCTCGTATTAAATGGTTAAAACAATAACTGGAAAAGAAGAAAAAACACCAGATGCAAATACTTGTGTATAGTTGGAATGAAAGTAGATAAATCAAAACTGTAGGAAAAGTACAATATAACCGACAAGACAAGTGACAATAGCAAAAAAAATCACCATGTAAATGCTGGCAAACACACACACTAACTAGAGAAATAGCAATGTACAACTGGCCATGGAAATCTAATGTTTATATTGTTCTACAGTGGCAGCAGGCGGAGGACTTCGGGGACCGCCGCCGCATCCGTGCCCGCATGTACAAACTGCGGGAACAGCGGCTGAGGGAGATGATGCAGAACGACGAGGACAGTCTTGGCACGTTGATCATCAAGGAGGACGGTGGACTAGGCATTGGCGAGTGTACCGAGACCACCATTAACGTCGACTCCTCGTCCTCCTCGACCAGACGACCTTCGAATATCCAGGTGAGGCAGCCTTGAAGGGGTCTCTCTATCGAGTACTGTACCACCTGCTGTTACTCATTGTCCTTTTTCTCTCATCATTTGCTCTCAGGTTTGATTTCTTTCTGAATTTTGATTCTCGGGTTTTCATATACAAGTTAGTTCAATAATTTAAGATTTCTAAATTGGATGTAAGAAATGTTACCCATTGTCTTTTATTATTTGTTTTCACGTTTGATATGTTCCTTAGTTTAGATTGAGGGATATTCATGCATAAAATTTAGGCCTATTTGTACTGTAAAAATTAAGCTTTTAGAAATAGGTTGGAAGAAGAACCAGGAGGATATGCTATTGTCTTCCCTGTTTAATAAAAAGTTCTGTAGGGGCATTATGCATGGGAAAGGCGATGAGTGGATTGGGGGAAGTTAGTGAGAGATGTGATTGAGGAGTGAAAGTTACAGACTGGTGCTTGCTGTAGGTGGTAGGTCGAGGAGGAGGATATTATTAAAAGCAAGCTATGAGTACTTACTGCAGATGGAAGAAGAAAAATTGTGTGTTTAATATGCTGTAAGGGATTGGAAAGGGCTGGTTGGTTGCTTGAATGGTTGGTTGGTTGGTTGATTGGAAGGTTGGTTGGTTGGTTGGATGGTTGGTTGGTTGATTGGTTGGTTGATTGGATGGTTGGTTGGTTGGAAGGTTGGTTGGTTGATTGGATGGTTGGTTGATCGGTTAAATAATTGGTTGGTTGACTAGTTGATTGAATGATAAATTGTTATTTTGATTGGTTAGGTGATTTAATGGTTGGTTTGTGGCAATTGATATGTTGAGATAGTGAAAGGATGTGTATGATTGATTTATATCATGTGTTCCTCCTCATATAATGTTGTTCGATGCTGAAAAAATAGAGGCGATTACTGAAAAGGCTTGATAGGTAAATAAAGGGATGTGACAGGTGATGTACAGTATAGCGTAGACAGTGAAAGGTGAGAGATGCGTGACAGGTGAGAGTGATGTATGAAATGTTAGAGTGTGATATGTGATGATTAGGGTGGAGTGTGAAAGGTGAGAGTGATGTATGAAATGTTAGGGTGTGACATGTGATGATTAGGGTGGAGTGTGAAAGGTGAGAGTGGTGTATGACAGGTTAGGGTGTGAAATGTGATGATTAGGGTGGAGTGTGAAAGGTGAGAGTGATGTATGACAGGTTAGGGTGTGACATGTGATGATTAGGGTGGAGTGTGACAGGTGAGAGATGCGTGACAGGTGAGAGTGATGTATGACAGGTGAGGGTGTGACATGTAGTGATTATAAGGGTAGAGTGTAACAAGTTAGGGTGTGACAGACATGTAACAGGTGATGGTTAGGGTAGGGTGTGATAGGTGAGTAAGATGTGTGACAGGTGAGTGTGTGACAGGTACCTGCATCCCATTAAAAGGCCTCGGTGGCTAATAATAATAATAATAATAATAATAATAATAATAATAATAATAATAACTTTTCTTCATTTCAGGCATTTCTCGAGTATCACATTTCATCTCTTCCAACTTTCATTCTTTTCTAAAACTCGTTATTTCACTCTTACTCTCGTTGGTTTCTTTCAATCCAACTTTCCTTCTCTTTTATATAACTATATGATTTCATTTATTACAATCTCACTTTCCTTTCCCGTCCCTTTATACAAGTTTATAGTATCACGTTCCTTTCAACCTGACTTTCCCTTTCCATTCAACCCTCACCTAACCCCTGCCTGTCAATGCCCTTTTCAGTAATTACCGCCTCTCTTTCGTCTCACCATTGAGTCGATTTCCGAAAGTTTCCCACAACCATTGTCAGGCAGCTACACGTCTCACTCTTTCCTCCCACCCCTCGTCTTCACCTAATGTTTTTCCATTGGATATTCTTCTTTATAGGTTTCTTCTCTCTCTCTCTCTCTCTCTCTCTCTCTCTCTCTCTCTCTCTCTCTCTCTCTCTCTCTCTCTCTCTCTGTTAGTATTTTATCTCTTTATTAATTCTTCCCTGTCCTCTTCTTCACTGTCTAAGATTCTCTCTCCATCATTTCACACTTTCCCTTTCCTCCTTCCCGCCATGTTTAGTTATCTGCTGGAGGGAAAAGAAAATGGTTAAATGCCATTTTTTCCAGATACGCCATGACTTTACTGCAAAGATGGTACAGCCACAATCAAGTATCCAGCAACAATTTCCTTCCATCGTTCAAAGAAATCTGTATCATATTATATTATAATCATACAACTCCTTATGTAAACTCAGCCCCATTAATCATTATTATGAGGTGCTGCAAAATCATACATGTGTTGTTCTTGATTACAAAGATATTTACTAAAATGTTAGGAAAGTGATGCGGGATATTTGATTGTGGCTGTACTATCGGCAACAAGAATTCGTACACAAGCTGTTGTTTACTAGGGCTTACAACATATAGAAAATGAAAGACTACGTAACAGCAATACAACATTATTAGGTTTGATGTTTAGCAATCAATTAGTCTCTTTATAGACAATTCATTTCAGTACTTCCAGAGTAATCACCTCTCTTTCCATATAGCCTGTGTAAGAATACCTGTGGCCAATAGTATTGTTCCTGAGAAAACCTCAGTCCCACACGTCAGTCAATAAGTGGAAAAATTAAATGGTAGCTAATAAACTAGGAGTGACGCTTTCTTTTTAAAATTCATACTAATAAGTCTAGTAAGTTCATAGTAAGACAGGAGGGGGGTTGAATCCTACTGAATGCCGACGACTGTTCAAATATAAAGGATAGACAAGTCTAGGTCCAATATCTTTAGGCTTAGAGACCACCTTATACTGTACTTTGACTAAGAGACGTAGTGGCATGTGTATCTACAGTATGGAACATTTTTTCTCTTTCTCTCTCTTGACTTCTCGGTTCTTTTCTCTTTTGCATCATATTATCTATTTCTCCTCTCAAATCTGTGTTTTAACCTCGTAACCCTGTAAAACACTTGTTCTTCCTCACCCCTAATTTTACCTCCCTCAGGGGTGCTGGGTCATGGCACCTGTCCCGTTTATATCACCCAATACTTTTCAGATTATTATGTTGTCTTCTGGATATTCAGGCTGATGTTTGTTGTCGAGTCTAAGTACTTATACATATGTGTATTTACAATTGTTTTAATATATTCTTTAACTAGTCTTTACATATGTAAAATATTACAATACTAGAATTTCGGGAAGCTTTGCACCCCTCATTCTAGTTTCTGCGTCTCTCTCTCTCTCTCTCTCTCTCTCTCTCTCTCTCTCTCTCTCTCTCTCCACACAGCTGAACTTTAGTTTTAAAATAGTTATCCACAAGTGAAGTGAAATTGGGATGAAGGGAGAGGAGGGAAGGGGACATGGAGGAGTGACGAATGGACACACAGAATACAACTTAATAAATATAGATTGGGAGCTGAGATGACATTGTATAAAACTAATTGTGTAATATATCATTATAGAGTACATAAGAATTTTATTTCACTCTAGAATATATAGAAAATTGGTTGTTTATTTATAATACACAATTTGTGGTATTGATAATATTTGTGCCTGATATGATACTAGCATTGGTGTTGCAGGTGACCATGCATGTGGACGGAGATTCTGCAGTGACAGAGTCCATCTCAACGCAGAATGTACGGCTGGGAGGACTCACCATGCGGGGTGTAGAGGCAGAGGATGTCATACAGGAACGTATGCGCAAGGCTAGCCAGGATCGCACTGGCCGCTACCAACGCATCCTAACTGACCCAGATGGTACAGATGATGCCGACGCTGTTCTCTCCATCACGAAATCTACTTACTCCATTCAGTCCAATGCACTAGCTGGTGAAGGATACCTATCCATGAAAAACAAGGAGGTTCGGGACTCAGTTTCACCTACCAGGATAATTAGGGAGCGCAGATCTTCTGCTGAAGATGCCGATGGTCGCCTCACCTCTGATGATGAAGCCACTCTCAAGGCTGAGAGTGAGAATGTCATAGAAGCATTGAAGACATCTGCACCCAAGACCTCCACCTCCAGACGTTCTTCGAGAGATGAGGTAACTGTCACCACCTCCAGACGAACCTCGAAAGATGAAACAACCACCTCCACTTCCAGACGAACCTCGAAAGATGAAACCGCCACCTCCAGAACTTCCCGGTCCAGGCAATCAGAGATCCCTGTAAGGAAAGAGTCATCCCCTCGTAAGGTGTCTGAGAGAAAAATGTCACGCGAGCTGGACCTGAGTCAAGCCCGACGTGCTCCAGCTGACAAGGCCTCACCCACTTCACCCACCAAACGTTCTCCAGGTGATTCCCCTATCAAAACACAGGGATCACGGCGAACTGGCGCACAGAAGGACTCTCCAACCTCACCTCCTAAGTCACCGACACGCAAGACCTCTTCTCCTTCGAAGATGTCCCACTTGGCAGAAGTGGAGGCTTCCATGGAGAAGTCTATCAATAGTGAGTTAGAGAAGTTGGATTCTTATCTGAAAACTGGGGCAGATGATGAGGACGAAGTGATTCAGGAGGAGGAGGAGGACATGGTAGATGAGGCAGGTAATGTGGTTCGTATGGTGGTACAGACAACCAGAAAAAAGGATGGTACAGAGTGCACAGCACGCCGTGTGGCTCGCTCCACCCGGGTTGTTGATAATGAAAGTGAGATTGATGAGATCCTGATTGGCAACCCCGACCATGAGGTGGTGGAGCGTGATGTGGCTGAGGAGGAGGACAAGGACGGCAACAAGATTAAGATCATCACAGAGACCCGTCGACGACCTGATGGCATCACCTACACCACTAAAAATGTCCTTAAGACTTCTAAGATCTTTGACTATGATCACCCTGAGGATGTGGCCTACAATGAAGATGATGAACTGGTCTTCACTGATGAGAATGAAGAAACTGATGAGAATGGCATCACCATCAGGACAGTAACAGAGACAAGAAGGAAGCCAGGTGGGATGGAGTACACCACAAAGAAAGTATACAAAACAGCCAAAGTAAAGAGTACACGTATCACGCCCTCTGATGATGATGAAGTAATTGATACACAGGAAACTGAGGAGAAATCACCTGATGGCTCCATCATTCGCACTGTGGTGGAGACTAGACGCACCAAAACTGGAGAAGAATACACACACAGACAGGTGTTCCGCTCTCGCAGGATGACTCTCTCTGGTGTAGACCTACAGCAGGGTCTTCCCACCATGGCTAATGATGATGAGGTGCTCAACAAGGAGGAGAAGGAGGAGGTTGATGATTCTGGCCACACTGTGAAAGTGGTGACCGAGACCCGTCGCAGAAAGGATGGATCTACATACTCTTTTGAATATGTTCTCAGGAGTTTCCAGGGTACTGAAGATGACGTTAAAAAAATGCATGTGGGAAGCTCATCCAATATTGCAGTAAGTGCAGAAGATAAATTGTTGAAGGAGGATGTTAAGGAGGAAGTGCAGGAGGATGGGTCTACAGTGAAGACCATTATTGAGCGTCGCAGAGCAAAGGATGGGACTGAATACCTGAGACACCGTATTATGAGAATCCCCAAGATGCCAGACCCTGTGCTACAGGTGGGTAACTTGGAGGACGAGGTACTGCAAGAGAAGGTTGATGAGAAGACACTCAATGATGGCACACAAATCAAGGCAGTGACTGAGCGTCGCCGCAGCAGTGTGTCAGGAGTACAATACACACTGCGTAGGGTGTCAAAGGTCTACCAGCAGCACTCACTTCACCCTACTGCTGCTTCCGATGAGATCCTTGATGAAAATGTGACTGAAGAGGAAATAGATGAAGGAACGACAGTGAAGACAGTAATTCAACGGTACCAGAGACCTGATGGTTCTGTCTACACCACACACAACGTACACAAGACCTTCAGCTCTCCTGCCCCGGTAACAATCCTTGGTATTGAAGATGATGAACTAATTGACCGCCAAGTTGATGAGCAGGAGACTGAAGATGGATACATTATCAAGACAGTAACAGAGACCCGGAAGCGTGCTGATGGAGTGCAGTACACGGTAGAGCGTGCTGAAAGATCCGCCCGACACAGTTCTCAGCTCCACATCACCCTGGGGGCCAACCGTTCCAAAAAACCCGAGGAAGTGGTGCAGGTGGGTAGCCCAGATGACACCATCATTAGCAGTGAGGAGAAGGAATTGACAGAGGAGGATGGTACAGTAGTAAAGACTGTGGTGGAGGTACGCCAAAGGAAGGATGGCAGTCAGTACACTGCCAAGACTGTTGTTAGGTCAACTGCAGTGCTGGTACCAGAGCGGGAAACCAGCTACGTTGTCATTAAGCCTGAAGATGATGAGGATGAGGATGAGGATGGTCTTTTCCCATCCATGGATGATGAGATTGTTTATACCCGCAAAAAGCAAGAGATTGGTGAGGATGGCCAACCCATCACAGTTATTATTGAAACCCGGCAGAGCAAGACCACAGGTGAGAAGTACAACATTACAAAACGTGTCTACACTAAAGATGTCTTGATGACAGAGGAGGGAGAAAAGGAGATACCTAAGGCCATCATGAAGTCCACTCTGGTTGCCAACATCAACACTCAACCATCTGCACCCTCAACCCCATCAACTAAGTTCTCCTCACCCAGACAGTCAACAAGAGTCAACCCAGCCCTGAAGGCCACACCTACTGCTAGAGCCACCCCAGCCTTTAAGGCATCACTTACTCCAACACTATCCCCAACAGTTGCCAGGGCAAGCCCCAGTACCTCCCCCACAAGGTCTCAACCAAGTGCACCTGTAGAACAGTCTGATGAGGAGCCAGACTCGGTTCCCTATGGTTCTGTGTCAGCTCTAAAGAATCGGTTTGCTCCTGTGCATGATAAGAGCTCAGAACAATCTGGCCAGGCATCCAGGCCTGACCGCCAGAACACACTGAATAAAAAGAAATTCTTTGAAGAAGCTGCTAAAAATGTTACTAGTGTGTCTCCAACCCCAAAATTATCCTCCAGGAAACCAGATAACCAAGAAAATAAGGCTTCCATCGAGGTGAAGCTAAGAGTTGGGGCAGATGAGGTTACCACGGAGGATGTGGAGACTCATAATGTGACATACCAAACCCCAGAAGTGAAGGACATTGATCAGGAGATTGCCAAACTGGAAGAGGAGGAGAAGGAACGCTATGAGAAGGAGCCAGAGGATGAATTTGAACCTGAAGATGAGGAGGAAGAACCAGAAGAGGAGGTCACATCACCATCAGAGGAAGAACCACAGGAACCTGTCTCCAAGAAACCTGATCCAACTAAGAAGTTGCCAGCAACCTCAAAGAAACCAAGTAACCGCACCAGGAGGACTGTTGAAACTGAGCCAAGGAAACGACGTGAGGTAAGCCCAAGGAAGACTGAGGAGCCTACAAAGAGAACTCCCAGGAAGCCTCTAGCAAGGGATGAACCAACCTCTCGGCGCACCACCACTCAGAGAGAACCAGTCACTAGGGACACTGCCAGACGCACTCCCAAACCCATCAACACATCTCCCAAACGTGTTCCCACGCATGGTCGCTCCCCTGACCGCTCTAGAGATATTACACCTAATGGGAGGTGCTGCAAGAGACATGGAGGAGGTGAAGCAGAGCCAGTCAGCCCCACAAGGACACAAAAGACTGCCCCTCGCTCTGCCTCTTCATCACCCAAAAAGACTTCACCAGAAAGGCGGCCCAGGGTGAATGGGGATATCCACCGAGGTCCCACAGAACCCAGGGTCAATGGGGATGTCACCAGGACTACACGGACAAGAAAACCTGTTGAGAAACCCAATGAACCAGAGAGAACAAGACCTAGCAGAGTTTCTCAGACTCCAAGGAAGGCCCCTACCACCCGTTCACCAGACAAGCGTGAGCCAAGCAGATATAATGACCGCAAAACCCCTGCCAAACCTGCAAGTGAAAAGACCCCCAGGACACGACCTTCAGAGACAGGGACAAAGTCCAGTCTAGCACTGCCAGAGCCAATTGTAACTCTTCCAGAAACCCCCATGACAGAAGATATGAAACCACTGCCAGTAGAAGATGAAGAAGGGCCCATGATTGAGGATGTCTCATCAGAGCCCAATCTGCCTTACCACACCATCCACCGTCCCTCCATTGTGAGGGAGCCCTCTGAGTACAACATACCAGAATCCCAAGACGAACCCACCACTGATTCCTCCCCTGATGATCAGCTCTCAGATACAGAGCCAAAGAAGAAGAGCCCCAGGAAACCAGCAGAGGAGCCAGTGAAGGAAGATGTCAGTAAACCAAGGAGAGCCAAGCCACTGGAGAGTCGGCTTAGTGATAAAAGCCTGAGGGACAGTGAATCAGGAAGGAAGAAGCAGCCAGACACAAAGAGGGCCAACAGAGACCGACCCTGGCTAATTGAGAAGCGAAACTCATTTGAGAAAAAGCCGAGTGAGCCCAAGACATCCACTCCTAAGTATGGGGAGACCAAAAAGACCCCTGAAAAGAAGAAGGTATTTGAAAGAAAACCCAGTGAAGAGTTAATGGAACCCAATAAGGAAAAGCCAGTTGAAGAAGAGATTATAACCTCTGAGGAAGAGCCAGATGTTTCCAGAGATGTATCTCCAGCTAGACAAGAGGAGCCAGAGGAAGAGTTTGAGATACACAGAAAGGCAGAACCGATCACATCAAAGGTGATGAAGGATGTGGAACGGTCAGTGGCCTCACAAATCATCCCTGACAAGGATGTCTCAACCACAGAGGTGTCAGCACGGCGCTCACTTTTCAATAATCGACCATCGCAGCCTGATTCTAGGAATGACAAGAGCTACAGGAAACCCTCGTTTGAAATGAAGGAATCTGTCTTTTCCAGGAGGTCAATGTTTGAGCAAGCAAAACAAGATACTGCCCCATCCCCAGCTCCATTCCGCCGTCCTGTCCTCAAGAACAAAAGAGATGAACGATCTTGGATGGACAAGCCAGAAGAGAGAAAGCCAGTGAAGGAACCAACTATTGTACCCAAGTACATCCATCCTCTAGGTGACAGGGATGAAGATCAACCAAAAGATCAGCCTGCCCCTAAACCTGTGGAGGAAGAGGTGAAGATTACCTCCAGTAAGCTAGTAATGAATGCCATGGCTTCCACCGACATCTATCGTAAGCCCGAGGATGACACAGTAGTACCCCGCCACTATCAACGCTCTCCCTCCCCTAAGCCAAAGGAAGCTTCACCCACCCCACGCAGCAAGGAGGTGTCTCCTAGCCGTCCAAGTCAAGATGCGAGTCCAAGACGTCCAAGCAAAGATATGACTCAAAGAAGACCCAGCAAGGATATGTCCCCAAGGCGTTCGACTTATGATACATCTCCAAGGCGTCCCAGCCAAGATGCATCTCCAAGGCGTCCAAGCGAAGATACATCTCCAAGGCGACCAACTGAAGATCCATCTCCAAGGCGTCCCAGCCAAGATGCATCTCAAAGGCGTCCAAGCCAAGATACATATCCAAAGCAACCAAGTGAAGATCCATCTCCAAGGCATCCAAGCCAAGATACATCTCCAAGGCGTCCCAGCCAGGATACATATCCAAGACATCCAAGCCAAGATACATCTCCAAGGCGTCCCAGCCAAGATACATCTCCAAGGCGTCCCAGCCAAGATACATCTCCAAGGCGTCCCAGCAAGGATATGTCCCAAAGGCGCCCTAGCACGGATGTCTCTCCCAGCCGTCCCAGCAAGGAGAGCTCACCTGCCCCCTTCTCCAAAGAAAGCTCACCAGCTCCATTTTCTAAGGAGAGTTCCCCCAGCAGGTAAGTAATACAGTGTGTACCTACAAGTTGTGGTGGAATACATAATATGGGTTAGGTTCAGTTACTTCATCAGTTGTTGTACCCACTGCATTTCTTCATTTTCTTACCGAATTCAGTTGCATCATTTCTTTTATTATGCAATTTATTTTTGGACATCTTATTCATCTACATATGACCTGAAACTTTGCCTCATCTATGTCCATACATTCTTCAATAATACCTCACTCACAGTCTCACCTAGATGTGGTACACCTGGGCATTGGACACAATTTACCACAACATCTCATTTCATCTCACCATCCCACCACATCATTCATTTACTCACTCACCTGTACTTCACTCATGCTTCCACCTCACTCTCTCACAACACCACTCATTTCCCTCCACAGCCTCACTTCTCCCCCTCATAATTATTTTTCACTTCCCAATTATCACAAAAAAAAAGTAAAGTACTGTGAACAAGTTGCCTTCATCTCTGACTCGCATACCAATGTACTCATTTCTGCCTCATACCCAAAGTTCACTCATTCCTGTCCTTGTCACTCCCTCAGGTTTGCGACAGGTAAACCAATTGACTCCGGACTCAACACAACCAAGCTGCGGCGCATCGAGAGGACCGGCAGCAATAAGAAGCTGCTGGAGGACCTGGAGGTACCCCATGAAAATCTTCCCAATTACCTCAGCTCCATCGACACCATTACTGACGTCGCTACACTCGAGATAATGGTGGGTGTTCAGAGGTCTCTCTTTATAAGCTGTATTTAATTCATTTTTCATAGGTTATAAATGGGAAGTGGTTGAGCGCCCAGCAAGCTGTGTAAACCTGTGACCCAAAACTTATTAGGTTGAATCTACTCAGAAGACAGCTGAGACTATTTATGTTCTGAATCGATTTTCTGGTGCTTAAGTCCACGCACAATTGCTGGTACCATAACTGTCGCGCTATTCGGAATTTGACCTCATCCTCTTCTCTTTATGGCTGGGCAACATATTGGAAGTAATGACGTGTGTATGTTAGTGAAGTCATCAGTAACATGTTTCTTGAAGTCTACCGTCTCTGTCCAGTGTCAGAACATAACATAAACACTATGTCCCAAGGAACCTTATTGATGAGATCCAGGTACCACCATACTTATATTGAGCTGCTACTACAATAATATTTATAATATTTATTAAGAAATTTAAAATGCTCTCGTTTCTTCTTTAATGCATTATCAGTATTCACGAATATATTTGCATTGTATTGTAATTTGGTGGTTTTTATTGAAATAGTATGTCTCCTTCTGATTCTTCTTGGTATCACTTATGCTTTATTTTGCCACACCCTCGTCCTACTCACCTTTATCATTATCATCGATATCCCTTTTCCCAAGGGGTGGGGAGGCTCTAGTGCCAGTGCAGGTCCCCTGACAGGTAAGGGGTCCATCTCCGAGGGTATGTGAGTCTTTTGTGAGGTCATTCTTAGAGCCGGGTCCCCAATCCTCACTCCCTCCCCTATATCGTAGGAGATACGAGGCTGACTGCACCATCACAAGAATGGTGGGCGATGGGGACGCCACTTCCCTACACCTAAAACTCAGCATTAAAGCACTAAACTTCGATGCATTTGTATTATTATATCTATAGCTCTCAATGATATCTTTTCTGTTTCGACACTAGACATAGGGTCGATTCCACAGTGGTATTTGTTTGTTAGCTTCCCAACCAACCACACTTGTTAGGCTTCATTATTTTCCAAAAGCTGAGTATTCGCATTCACAAAATCTATCCAACAGTTAGATAATGATGATCACTACAGTGTTTACTCACCAATTTTTTTAAATAATTCACCCATAAGTCATTTACACGGCAAACATTCTTTCGTTTGTGTGCTTACAAACCCAAACAAACCACTGTGGAATAGACCTATAATCTTCACGCGGTCCATGTTAATACCCACTACCTCCTTACACATACACATACACCCGTCACCACTTCCGAACTGGCACCCAACCACAGATAGATGGATATAAGGGCATTTCCCGAATATTGCGGCTGTCATAGTGCCAGCGAGAGTATTTACAGTACTCTTGCGCTGAAAAACTCAGTTTGGTAGAATATTTGTTCTCGGTCTCTAACTAGTGTAGACTTGTTCTCCCGATCAGTTGGTAATGAGTCCAGCACTATAACAACTCGGCCACCTCCTCTCACTAAACATTCCCTCTAGTTCTATAATCGAATTTATCTCGGAAACAGATTGTGTTCATTATTACTTTGTACTGTACAATGTATCGATGTAAATTTTTTTTTTTTTCTGCATCATCAAGCTAAAACTGAATGCTGTTGTTTATTAGTAAGAAATACTTATTCCTATACCTACGGCTTTAATCGCTAGTGTGAGTTGCTGTATTCAGTTAGAAATAAGTTATGATGTTATAAAATTTATATAATTTTTCGCCATTTTACCGAAGCAGATATTGTTCTCTCAGTTCTTACATCTGTGTCCTTTCGTTGCTTGGTATAGATGTCTCATGAGATCTAGGCAACTGCCAACTGGTTAAGAAGTTTTTAAGTATTCTTGCTCTAATTTTTTTTTTCTTTTTCATTCATCAGCTTGAGAAAGCAGTGACCTACGAGGAAAGGCGTCTGATCCGTGGGCAGTTACGCATTGCCAAGAAGCCGGGGTCGTCACCAACCCCTACCAAGACACCTGCCCCAAGCAAGACTTCTGCTCCAGCCAAAAAACCCACCCCTGCCAAAACTCCAGCATCCAACATTCCAGCCGACCAGACCGAACGCAAACGATCCACTGCCGAGCTGATTATAAAGCCACCCAAGGAAGAGGAGACCCCGAGGAGAGTGTCCAAGGGTGAGTACTGTAATTCTGTTGCCGTCTGTACCCAAAACTGTTACCTTGGATTTCTTTACCCTTGACTGGCGTTGGGACAATAATTATCTTGGCTGTACTTACCCATCCATCGCTGTACCCCAGATTGTAACCTTGGCTGTTTATATGCTGAACTCTAGACAAACCTTAACTGGATGTATAGTAAATTCCCACTATAGCCGAGGTGCACGATGCTCAGCCCTCTCAAGTAACCATTGACTATTGCCCGATACTTGCTTGCTTACCACTGACATCCACAATACTGACCTCTCTTACTGGACGCCAAGAAAACTGATACATGGAAGCAGAATAACAGAGTGTAATAAACTCTCAGGCCTCATCACGAATTCATGTGCGCCACTGTACCTTCAATTTAACTGCGCCTTGATTGTCTGAGCATTTTATTCCAGCTTTATGGTAATAAAGTGTGCAGAGTAAAGGGAAAGCTAGAATTGAATGTTGTAGTTAATCAGTACAAAGTTACTTAATCATATTAGAGCTTACTAATGGTTTTACTGGATGGTGAGATGCCTTATTTATCTTATTTCAAATTATATTCGGACGCAAAAATTTGTACCCTGAGTATCTATATTTTCATCCCTCCCCCCTAAAAGATGTGTTCATGAGTTTTGAGAGTTTGGCAAAGAAAGATAATTTATTCAGTAACTATCACACGCGTCCTCCCTGGCTCCCTCCACCTGCCTGCCTGCCAGACTTACCTGTGACGATTTCAGAGCTGCTTCACTTCTGCCCCTATACTTTCTGTCATTATCATCTTATCTTTAATGCCTTAACTTAATGTGCTATTAGAACCTGTTCACACAATTTCAAATATAGTATAATATACGTGATACGTACGTACTTACTAAACCCAGTATCTGTGAGATTAGGCTATTTGCTCATTTTGAATATTGACATTTTATGAGTGGTAGGAAGTGTGTGGAGAAGCGTGTGGGGTCTTGAGGATGGTCGACTTGTTTGCTGTATAGTGTCTACTGCCTATTGGTGAAGTGAAGAAGAGAAAAAGAAGTAGTAATCAAGGTAGAGGTTATGATGGAGACTAAGCTTTATAGAACAGGAAAAGATGGCAACGTGGAAAAAACATACACAGTGGAAGAGAACATGCGCAGAGAAGGGGACATGCGCAGAGAAGGGGACATGCGCAGTGGAAGAAAAAGAGAGGCTACCACTGCAGTAGTTGTCTGGTCATATGAGAGTGGATACATCAATCAAAGAAGCAACGGAAAAGAATATTGGAAAGTTTGTATTGAAATATATCTCGTCTTATGTGAAGAATTTTTCATGCAAGTATCTATTATTGTTTGCCATAATTGACAGCTTAATGGAAGCAGCATGACAGACTGAGACCTGAACCTGCAGACAAAGAAGTACAGTGACAGACTACAGGAGCAGCCTTAACCCTGTTATAAATTAGAGCAACATTGTCAGGACTGAAGACTTTAGAACAACTGATCCAGAGCTTTTCTCTTAAGATACTGGGAAAACATTTGATTTTCACATAATAAGAAAAATAGAAGTATACATAGAGTCATGAACCAGTTTAGACTTTATGCAGAGGAGTTGCAATCATGGCAGAACAATGAGTTAGTCCTACAGTGGTTAATGGAAACTAGACGGCTACTGAGTACTGACCAAAGATGATACACTATCATCCTTGGTACTGACCCAATACAGTCACTTCCGTGGATTCTCGTCCTGAAATGGACTGACACATAAATGGGGAAATTTATATTTATATCGTACTTTACATGGAACAACTTAAAGTCAAACGGTTTCTAAGATGCATTTTTGTTTGGCAGTTTACATGTATAATGTGCTGATAATTTTATTTGATTGACATTGTTATCTTTAATATAAATCTAATATACTCCTAAATAAAAACTGCCAACATTACAGTTTCTTTCCTAAGGACTGGAGTACCATACCAACTTTACTTAACACCACTCTTAGGAGGAGGATTCTAGATCTGTTTTGGGCGACGGTACAAGTACATAATTATGTACTGTAACTTCCTTTAATAACATTGATACCGAGTGCCTTTTCTGCATATTATATCAATGTGTAAATATAATAGGGTTGACTGAACTGTATATAATACTGTGCTAGCAATGGCTTTTATTAGTAGTTTTGGGGTATGATGGGGAGCTTAACATGTCGTAAGCTTTGTAGATATGGCTTTATATATTTAAGCTACTGCTAACATTAACTCTTAGTATCCTGTGTCGGTGGCAATTAGTGTCACATGATATTCTCGTAATTATCATTGGAAAGTAACAACAGTTTACTATATGCTGACATCAGGTAATATTGTTGTGTGATGATGGTACAAAACAGTCATGCACTATAATTCCTCGCCCACTCAACACACAGCGAGTGAAAGTGACGCATGGCCCACGATAAATACTTTACCATCAAATCCGTGAGAGTCGTGAGTGTTGCTTACCTTACAGTCAAAGTGTAGTATGGAATAAAACTGATCCCATGAGGTATGTATGTACCTCTACTGCATCAGCCTTGGGTGGGCTCCGACTTGCGGTTAGTGAGTGAGGAAAAATTCAAATGTTCTAGTTATGAAGGTGCACATTTATGTACTTATAAGGGTGTACATATAGATTTATAGATTACACCGCTATCATTTGTAAACTTAGGTGGTAGAATCTGCTTAATATTGAGAGATAACAATGTTCAACACGCTACAAGCTTTATGCTTAAAAAAAAAAAAAATAATAATAATAATAGAAAATAAAAAAAAACTGTGAATGCCAAGTATATAAACGAGAGGCTGTATGTTGTTAATACATGATACTAAGAGTTAATGTGTTAATGTTAATGTGAATAATACTCCCCAGGCCTTCTTCTCTCTTTGCTATATTCCAAATTGATATTGCGACATGTGAAGCTCAAAACTCTCTGCAACAGTTAGTGAGTTATGTATATTGAAACACTCAATTATTACATGATAACACCTTGAATGGATGGTTGTATTACAGACTGTCGCAATATTTCTTTGTTTTTATCTCAGCAGCAACACTATTTACTATGTAGTCCTTAAGAGGAGAAGCTCTTGAGGGTAAATTGGAGGCCTAGTAAATCCACCAAACTATGTCACGAAACAGATCTCCTCTAACTGTAGTAACACTGAGGTGATTTGTTCCCTGGGACAGTTTGAAGGAATCAGCAGCCCATCCAATTTCCTGATTAGAGATGACCCTTTTAATTTAACTTCCCTCAGCTCATCCCAAGCAGCAGCCTCACATGACACTCCTGGCACTAACCTAACCTAACCTAACCTCTGCACACTAGCACCCTCCTCCCTTGCACTGGCCACCTCCGTACCCTCTCCCTCCACCGCGGGGCAAGACTTCTTCCCCTCTCCTGCTGGTGCCTCCTCTCCCACTTCCGCCGATGCTCACTCACCCCCTCGCCGGCAAATCAAGAGGCAGAACTCGGCCACAGATACTAGAGGGTTTGTCCTGTCTCCAACGCGAGACAAAGACGGAACCTTCATGGTCGGGGTGAAGGGAATAACTCATAAGATCAAACTGTTCCAGCGTGAGTATTGGGATGCGTAGTGCTGTAGGTGGTGGGTAGTGCGTAGTGGATAGAAGGTTGTGGGTAGTGAGTAGTTGATACTTGATAGTGAGTAGTGCATACCAGATAGTGAGTAGTGACTAGTAAGTAGATAATGAATAGCAAGCCTATGTACTATGGTAGGTATTGGTATTTTATGTAGGATTTCTCAGGATTAGGATACGAGATTTGAGGTGATTATTTAGCATGATCTATGTAAGACGAGTCGCGTGAATGATTGTCTCTTTCTCAACCATTGCTGAATTACAGTTACCAAAAACAAGATATCTTTCATACTGTTCCCATATATTCTTGGACAAATATTCGTAGATAGTTTCCTCCTAAAAATGTATTTAATAATCACATCTCGAAATTATGTGCGCTCTTTCTAGAGAGCGGGCCTAAGAAAGGTTAGTGATAGGCTACTTTTTTTCATTCTGAATTTGGATGTACAGTATTTGTAAAATAACTGTATGATTTTTTTTATGGTACTAAAGAGGTAATCTGGTGTTCCAAATAACACAGTATGGTTTAGAAACAAGAACTCTGTCATTGTGTTATCAGTGGTCAAAGCTTAGTAATTGGAAATCACTGTAAGCACATTTTTTTTACGACACACACATATCCTTATACAGTATCTCAGAAATCAATAGTTTGAGTTTGCAAGTCTGCGTTTGTGCACAGCACCTGTGTGAGTATATAATTATATAGCCTATATCCTCATCCACTACTTGGGCTCCAGTTGATAAGGCGGCGACATTCGGTTGCAAAATTTGCCTCTAGAAATATGCCACGAACATGATGCGGAATGTGCTGATCCCCAATATGTTTCAAGTTTTTCATTGCAATGCGTAGTTTTCAAGTGATGCGCTAGCAACTCGCAAACAACCACAAACATACACTATGAATAAGATATACATATAAAGGAATGTCTGAAATATACTAAAGTATTCAGAAATAAATTGTTAACAGTAAATTTTGCATTACCAGAACTTGCTACAAATCAACATACGGCTACAAAACTATAGCACACCCAGTGAGAGCAGCAAATTTTATATTATATGAATAATAAACACGCAATTTAAGATTGAGGAAAGTGTAGGTTTCATATTAATTTCTGGTCAAAAAAGTATCATATTCTTTTGTTCAAAGTGTAACGAGACGATTAACGAGCATAAATTATCCAGTATATCAACCACATACGTTTTAGGCAAGCATACCTAGATTAAAAGGCACATGCCTCCTACATACAATACACAGCAATTCAATTCAATACAAGCAGGTTCTACAAAAAAAAAAAAAAAAAAAAAAATTGCATTCTTTATAGAATGCATTTATTAAAGGTAATTTAAAATGGATTGTAGGGTATAATTATATGCACTACAATTATTAACTAGAGGCTTTATCACTACATGCTAACCCAACACTCAGTCAGCCCAGGACCATTCACCAGGGATGTAATGAGGTGAGTGTCTTATTATATTCAAAGGATGAATGTCGACATATTGACTATAGCCTATTATCTCCTCTAAATGATGCCAATAAGTAGACAATCTCAGTTAAGGTTTTTTGTTATGTGACACAGCGTAGATGAATTAATAACTCCCAATCCATACGTGTCTATGCTCCTTTAACCCTATCTGGTGCAGCATGAGGCTTCAGATCACTCAACCCCCGGCAACTTTTCAACAATATATATGTGTCGGATCCACACATGTTGCGTAATTTGGAACTTATGTATGTAGGAAACTGTAGAAGGGCTGTTGACCCATTTTTTGGCATCTCCTGATTTATTCCCAACCCTTTGAGTCCATGTATTTGTCTAGCTTATATTTATAACCATTAACTGTTTCTGCATTTCCTATAGCTTTTGTGAGCTTGTTCCACTCGTCCACTTCTCTATTTCTAAGCCAATGTCTTCTTATTTCGTGTTTAAAACGGAACTTGCGACGGGTGTAA
Source organism: Petrolisthes cinctipes (assembly GCA_033782935.1). Classification (NCBI taxonomy): domain Eukaryota; kingdom Metazoa; phylum Arthropoda; class Malacostraca; order Decapoda; family Porcellanidae; genus Petrolisthes; species Petrolisthes cinctipes. Next base: position 387,939 of record JAWQEG010000209.1, on the reverse strand, counting down.
TAATTTCAAGCCCCAATCTACAGCATTAAGTTAACATACGACGTAGTATAAGGTAGAAAATCTCTTTGAGGTTGTATGATGTCAGTCAGTCAGTCAGTCAGTCAGTCATACAGTAGTTACACTTTCAAAATGCATCAACCAATCACAAGGCAGTCAATTAAAACCGAAACTGATAAATAAATCATTTCATAAATCTACAATTAAGATTGATCTTACGAATGTAATAACTATCCCTACGATATGCAAATTCGATGATGACATTATTTGGTAAAAAATAAATAGGACAAATGTAATATTTTACTTGTTGATGATATTTCTTCAGGGTGTCTCAGATTATACCTACCACTCATTTGGGAACACTGAGTTTCGTTATTCTAAGCATGAAATATTCAATGGTCCAAAACTCATTATTAACCAATGTAATAATATGAAGGTTGATAATAGATCTCCCTGTTTTTCATAAATGGACTCTTCCTGTTCCTATTTTCCACCCGCCCGCTACTCTGACTACCCAGGAGAGGAAGAGTCCATTTTAAGGAAATGGGGGAGTTGCAGTATTGCATCACTTAGTAATGAATATTATGAACATGGAACATTTTATGCTTAGAATACTGGAATGAAGTGTTTCCTAAAGATTAGCACGTATAATCTGGGACACCATAAATCCACAAGGAAGGAAAAATAAACATGGAGTCCCAAGCGCTTTCGTGTATTCACATCTTCAGGGGAAATACAGAATGTAGAAGAATGGTTGCCAAGAGACACCTTATATACCATCATTAACATACACTCCCTGTGAATTTCTTCCACTGTTCCCTATCATACACTAATTTTTTGGCTTCATTCATACTTATTCCACACTTTCTTACACAATTACTCACTATAGATAATTAATAAGTAATAAAACGGTAGTAATATATATTTAATATGTTACTTCAAAGGGGCTTGTCCATAAGTAAAATTAAAGTAATAATTTTGGTCAGTATACAGTGGAGTTATAAATGTGTTAAATTTAACCTTATATACATATATATATATTTGGCTTGATCACCTTACTAGCAGGCAAGGCTTATGATGATGAACCGTTATGTGTCCCTGATTGTATAGTACTGTATATGATGTTGTTGAAAGGTGTTGTATTCAGTTAACTAGTGTGGTTCTCAAGGCTCAGTATGTGTGTACGTGTGTGTTATACAATATTACCTTCTGAACTGTAAATGTGCTCTTTTGTGCTATGATAGCTTTTTGCCCACTTCTTTGCTTGTGTGGCTTGTAGCCATTCATCCACCTGCTTCCAGCATGCATTGTCACTTATTTTATTTCTTGCTATATTTCATCAAATAATTCGTGATTTAAGAGAAAAAGAGTTACATTACATATATATTACACCAGTCTACCTGAACTCAGAATTTATAGTTTTCATGTAGTTTACTTAGTTGTTATAAAGGTTTTGATTAATTCACGTCAGAGATATTTTTTAGTCATAAGATTTCTTACTTTAGATTTTTACAGTGATATTGGAGATGTACTCTCAGTACCAATCATTCAGTGATACATCGTCTTAATTGGTTCAGTATATCAGCAAGTTTGCATACTGCATTTTTAAATATTTTAATATTCTTTTTCCAGGTATATGCCAACACATTCAGTTATATCACACATCTGTTTCATTTCTCGTCATTAATGTTTTGACTGTTTTGCTCTACCTCTCTTCATTAGGTTTCTCTTGTGTTTCTTGCCATCTTAAATTACTCTGCAATGTACAATCACGAGCACTAATAGGTATACAGCTTTGGTTGAAGCTTTGAACAGTCCAATTCACAAACGAAGGAATTCCAATGGAGATCTTATTGTGCATTTATTTACTGTCTCAATAGGTATTCGAAACACACCTGAATATTTATTAGTGTTCGTGAATGTACAGCCACAATCAAATAACCACCGACACCTTCCTTCCATCGTACAAATAAATCAGTCTCAAATCAAAATATAATCATACAACACCTTACGTCAACTCAACCCCTCAAGTATTATTATGAGGTGCTGCAAAATCATACACGTGTTGTTCTTTATTACCAAGATATTTACTACGATGGTAGGAAAGTGTTGGAGGATATTTGATTGTGGCTGTACCGTTGTATGATACCTGATACTTATGTTTCATCTGATCGTTCATGAAGAAGAAAATCCACAATAATTTGATATCCAGCTATTTATTTGTTACGTTTGTGTTAATTTTTCACATCCTAACTACAGTGGAAGAGCCCTCCTCAGCATCAGAGCAGCCCACAGCAGTTCGAGACGAACCCTCTACAGACTCCTACACAAGGGAGCCTAAAAGAGGACTGTCCAGAAGGTTCCATGACGATGAACCAACCCCAGTACGGAAGGTGTCCTCAGAGACCAAGCCCAGGGAGAGAGATGAACCAACCAGGAAGCCAGAGGAGCCCACAGAAGTGACTCCCAGAAGGTTTGGTCGCATTACTGATGAGCCCAGGAAAACAGAGCCTCTGACCAAGACTCCAGAACCAAGCAGGGCTGGAAGAACACCAACTCGACCAACTAAGACAGGTGAAATACTGATTACTCTTAGGAAAACTTGACTGAATGAAGCAGTTCTTCTTAAATCTTTAGCATGGCCTACCCAGTGAACTAAAGAGTAGAGAGAGATCCAAAACCATGTCCAATTTGCCTCGAGATGCCTAGACACTGTGTGTTTGAAGCAGTGTTAGTTGTAGTAAGAGGTAAATATGAATGAAAGTATAATGTTCCAGAGTTGACCATTTGTGTATATGGAAGACTGCGAGTTTACCCGTTGCATTTGGGAGTTAGATTCCCACATTTTTTTGGAGCTTAATGGGGCCTTCTGTTCTAGTCGAAATTAAGAGTTACTGAATCTAAAATATGTTACTAAACCGATTCCCATTTCGAATACTAAGACACGAGTCTGTTTCGTAGCCATAGCTCTCATTATCACCCACAACATTATAACTATCTTTAATACGGAATGGGTACATGGGCGGGCAGCGGACCTATGTTTGTGTGAGTCATCAGTCGGTACTTATAGAGTTATGGACCTTGACTTTCAATACATTTCAGTGATCTTTGCTGAGAGACTGGGAGTTGTTTTGACAGTTTTTGAAACACCACATGCAGAGATGAAGTATGGTGTCTGTCTGAAGTCTCGTTTAGAGAAGATACCAAAGGCTGCACATAGCTTAGCACTGCCTCAGATAATGGTGCATAAGCTTAATAGTGTTCTAAAGTAGAAATCTTGACTAAGATAATGGAATTTCTTGTTATTCTCCTTTATATTAGAAATACCTTCATACATGGATGCCCTGTATTGTTAATTTCCCTCCACTCATATATCCTACACAGCATTACCAATCTTCATTAGCCATCAAATCTTAATAATTGGTGAACTGACCAGTGGATGTGAGAACAGATCACTCATATTATACAGGTATGATACTAGGCTGGATAGAAGAGTCGGAATTAAATAAAGTCAAACTTAATAAGAGGCAAACTTTACAATGTCGTGCGAGATATACACATTAGTGGAAGCAATTGTACCCATCAGTGCCATGTTCCTCTCCTCCAGCCACTCCAGCCAATGAACCTTACGTGGAACCACTGCGGTACCAGAAGGGACAGAGCCGAACACCTTCCCAGCCTGCCCCAGAGCAGTCAGATGTGGACAAGATAGTGAGTGCATATGGTGTTGGACCCACAGACGAGAATGGTATTCCAATCTTTGGTCTGAGAGCTCTTAAAAGACGTCCTCAGGCTACTGCACCTCTCGGTAAGGATCTGCAGTATAATTTTCTGGTTTATTCTAATGATACGAAATGCATTTGACACCCAAATTCACTATGATATACTTTGTTAATATTGTTGGCAAGATTACCCTTGTTTATCATAAATTATAGGTCTTACTTCCATCTCACCGCTAACATCTTGAATCTGTCATTCCATTGCTTTCCCACAGCGTTCTATTGTGTCATAACATTATATTCTTTCACAAAGTCATCACAAAATATTACATTCTTGCATTTTATCCTCAGAGGACCAACCAGATACCAAGGAGGAACCCAAGAAGGATGAGTTTGAACCCAAAGACTCATCAGGGAGGCCCATGTTTGGTCTCCGCTCCCTCAAGACCACTTCAGCCCCAACCACGGAAACCTCACACCACACAACCTCAGGTCGGTGTGTTGGAAAAGTAGTATGGATATGGTTTGGGACTAAATGAGAGGGGATTGCAGAGGGTAAACTAAGAAAGAACTTGTGATAAACTTATAAAGTACAGTACAGGATATCTATTTTGTTTATGATGCACTATATTCTCACCATATACGTATACAATATTCTCTATGATGCACTATATTCTCACCATCTATGTATACACTGTTCTCTACGATGCACTATATTCTCACCATCTATGTATACACTGTTCTCTTTGATGCAATATATTCTCACCATCTATGTAAACAATATTCTCTGCAGTGGTGGAGAGTAGCCGCCTGGTATCCAGTGTGGCCACAAAGCGATCTACACATACCAGTAAGTTGTCGCCTTCTCCTCAAGTCAAGTTTATCTTTTGGTTTTTGTAGGACTTTGGGCCGTGTGCAAGGATATCCATGGTTTTGACGATGGTGTGGTACCGATACGATTGCTCTGTATTGTGTCTAGGAAGTCATCGTACCATCACCACGCCATCGCCAATACTATGAATGTTGTTGTATACGTACGGCCCTGAGTGATGCAAATTAATATTAACACAGTATCGTATAGAATCAGGTGACTGTTACTTACGCCTATTATCATCTTTGCCTCGGAGTGTGACAAGGTGGTAACCTAACTTCATTACATTAATGGAAATAATGTGAAACACAATATCAGTGCTTGTCGTAATAACAAATGGAGTTAGTGGTTCAACAATGGATGCTTATTCTTGTAGCGTGAATATACTGTGATGATAAGTAATTTGTGGATTAAGAAATTATTAATGCTTTTTCATTACTATTCATTAATTATCTTAACAAGCTTAGTAATATATAATGGTATTATGGGCAATGTAAATGTTTTCAGAAGAATTAATTCTTGTTACCGTTTTTATTTATTTATGCTTATTTTTAACACGCACAGAACTGTATTACAATCCTTTCCTCATACATTTCTGTATGAAAATATAAGCATAGCTTGAAATAATGCCTTACTACCGTATACAGAGAGATTAATATGGTTCTTCCCAAAGCCTTGATGCTGTATAGAACAAAGATACCAGAAGTAATCGACTTGTTTCACACACTGGACAAAAGCAAATAAAAACAAATTAATATAACTTAGAGAAATAAACCAGATATCGGTACTTTAACTGTAATGCAACAGTAACAGTTTTAAAAACTGATCCTGTTGTCCTGGTACGAGAATAAAGTGTGAAATTCTGTGTTGTTATTGACTGATTGATTCTGTCGTAGTTGTATGGTCACTGATTGATTCATTGATTGATTGATTGACAGATTTCGCTGTCCTTGTACAATAATATAGTGTGAAGTTCTTTGAAGTTATTTCTGGTGTCGTTGTGCCCAATTCGTTCTGAACTAACCTGATTCCTGGGTATTGTCTCCTCCTCCCTTCCCCACCTTCCCCACCACCAGCAGAGGTCGCCAGCTCACACTCGGAGGATGATGATGAGGAGGAGGGAGAAGAGACAGAGGAGGAGGGTGATGAGAGCAGGAGTGAGGCTGAGACAGAGCCGTTGGGAGATGAGGAAGGTAAACTCACACGGTTCAGGTAGATTTTTCTGTCGGTGATTTGGAAGCTACTGATGCTTTCAAATTAATGTGCCACACGCATCATCTACACTAATGTAATCTGTTCGGCGAAAGAGTATGTCGATAGTGTTATAATGCACTGGGGTAAAATTTTGTCACCTCAATTTTTTCTGTACAATGTCTTTCCCTCAAATTTGAACTGAGTTTATTTTTTTCTGGGGTTGAATTGATGATCCTCAATGATATTATGGCCTTTGCTAACTTTTAATTAGTTTGTTTCATATTATTTGCTGTTTCAAGTGTTTCAGTGATGCTCTGCAAGGTAGTTTGGATTTATATTAACTGTAATTAAGTTTACCAGGTTACTGAAGTTGATGTAATTTGTTGCTGCGACTTGTAATGTCATTTTATTATTCATAATTGAAAAATTTTACAGGGTGTTAGAGAAAACTGCAGTCCACATTTGCCCATCTTTATCTTGTATGCCTGATCTGATGTTACTTGACCACAGAGGAAAGATCGCCAGGACTGGTACGGGACACACGGGACTCACTGAGGCGGCAGAGCAAGTCTCCCGAACCTAAGTCATCTGAAGACGAGGTTATCAGGAAGAGGTCACAACCACTCAAAGACATTCTGAAGCTACACGAATCAAAAGGTGTGTAGGGAAGCAAACAGGCAGGAAGGGAAGGAGACAGCTAGGAAAGTAGGAGGGGGTCAAGTAGGCTGGTAGGAAAGGAGGGAGCTTTTACGTGTGGGATGGAGGTAGGCTGGCAGGTTAGAAAGCAAGACGGTAAAAGATGGGAAGAAAAAAAAGTGTGTCAGAGTGCATGAGTCTTTCCAAGTTACAGCTGCATGATTAAGATTGCTCGTCGTCATAAGTCCCACAGTCAATGTCTGGTATACTCACTCTACTAGCCAGATAATATAGCTATTTGAAATTATGTACTGTAAATTGTGAAGACTTTCATGTATAATTTGGCCTCAGATAAGCGACATCTTCAGATTTAGAGAAAGGAATCATGCCAATTCCCTCATTAAATGGTTTATACGCCAATTTTATTCTGAAATTTGGAGTGTGTTAAGAGGGAGGTGCAATGCATAATATATAAGTTGCTGCCATGTGTTTCACCGTTCAATAAACTTTAGATAACAGACTCTGAAGATGAATTATTGTACTGTACACAGCTTTTATTCAATGTTAATCAGATTATACAGTTTTCACTCCTCACGAAGTATTATACGTTGTACAATATCAACACGTAATCAACACTTTACTATATATAATTCGGGGAGTAATTATGAAGCTACTGCTGAGTTGTGCCACTTGTTGGTGCCCATGCGCTTAATTTCTTTTGTATCCTAAAGGTGGAATAGAATTAACCACCTTCTCTTTTTCCTATTCTTAGTGCAAGAGTCCCCTCATCCTGATGACTCCCGTCAGAAGCCCAAACAGCGACTCCGTGACAACTTCGACCCTGACCCAGAGACCAGAGAGACTCGGGTGACCAAGACCTGGGACATGGACACCGACCTGAGCACACGGTCACAGGATGTGCGAAACATCATCGCCCGCCACGAAACCACGACTGAAACCAAACCAGAAAAGAAACTAACAAGTATACTCAAGAAGACCTCCAGCTCTAATTTGCTCGGGACAACTGTAACCTTGGAGACCGTCGACCGTGAGTCTAGAGAGTTTGGGCTTCATTATTCCTCTTAACCTCATCCACTCTGCAGTCATGCCTTCCTTGCCACGCAGTAACTGTTTAGTATACAGAAGTCTTTATCAATTATGATAAATGCCTAATATTTAATAAGCCATGCTCATGAGCAGTTCATTCGCCAGCTCAATACAGAGCCTTCTTTATCCTTTACTCGTCTTAGCATGCAAAGCGTATATAAATCTCTCTATTTTGTATAGTCATGGTAACGAAATTATATTAAAAAAAAGGTGTAAAAGAAGCATTGAATAATACAACGTGTAGTATTATTTCAGTTGACTATTCTACATCAAGAATTTAGATAATTATGTGGGTTTTCGTCTCATGAGGCCTTTAGTCTCGTCAACTCTCCCCCTCTTACTGACTCAATACAACTTCTCTCTCTCTTTTCACTGTAAAGTTACATCACTCTCTCTCTTCTATCGCTATTACACTGGACATTATCTCTGCATGAATAGCATAGTACTCTATGCAATTTTATATATATATATATATATATATATATATATATATATATATATATATATATATATATATATATATATATATATATATATATATATATATATATATATATATATATATATATATATATATATTTAGTTGACCTCTAAGGGTATAGAGTACTATGCTATTCATGCAGGGAATATATCCACTCTCGGTGCAAAGAACGAATTCCTGCGAAGTACACTCGGACATTTCACGTTATGGCTGCATAAAGAACTTGGGCTACCTTGGCACTCTGACCAGTCTCTTGAGTATGTTACTGTGACACACATTGACATTGGTGGGATTAACCATCTGTTAGTTACACCACAGTGCATTACAATATATGAATGGAATAGTGGTTCGATTAATTTTCTGTATTTTCAGTATCATGTAGAACTGTGTGAGTAGGCCCTTTATCAATTTTAAGTTTATTTTGAAGAATGTAACAAGACAGTCTCAGGTCATGAGATATTTATATTAATACCTCTAAAATGTTATCCTTTTAGTAACTGTACATAATTATCCTGAACCCTGGGAGAACAAGGGTAAGTTACACCCCTATTTTACCTTGTCATCAGGAGAGAACACAGACACCAAACACCAGCTGGCCTCTACCGACGAAATATACGACACTCTCACTGAGGATCAGATTTTACGTCTGTCCCAGGAGTTTGATCTGCGGGCTCAGGAGGATGGAGTTATCAAGGCAGAAGAAATGGAAACACAGGAATTACCTGGAGGGTACCGGGTCTCGAAGAGGACTGAAGGGGAGGGCCCAGATGGAGCAAAGTTCATGCGCAAAACATCTTATACAGAGATTAAGCTACAGCAGCCAACGGGTGATGGAGGTGAGTGCTTGAGACTGTACAGAATGGGGTGGTTTTCTAGCCTTTACTTTTTTTCCCTGTTATGTTTCACTGATAGCCAAAAGTACCCACAATTTCTCCAAGTAAAGTATTGACTTAAGATATTTTACCCAGATAAAAAATATGATTAGTTGAATTCTTTTATTTATGTGTCGACAAGTATTGTGAGTTCTTGATTTGTGTTTATCCGTCAGGGTGGTGAATTTTATTACATACAGTATTGTGATATTATTTTTGGCTATCTGTAAATTGGTTACCTAATGTCCGTGTACTAGCCCTATGCCCTTTATTTGTTAATGTTTCTATGCAAGCTAAAAGTTGTATGTCCCCATGTGTGTGTAAATAGTGTGTCCCTGTCAGCCCACTACTCAGCATCATTACTTTTGCTTATGATCTACACCGAAAATCCCTGTTTGCATAGCTACGTAGTTGTCCCTAGAATGTTTCCTCGTTGTTGTGGAGAACACTGATAGACCAGTCCTCCATATCTTTCAGTTTATGCATCCTTTTGCAGCCTCATTCCAAGCTGTTTTGTGTTTAACTAATAATATCAGGCTGTATCTGCCAATTGATACCCTATACCTATCTCTTCTGTATATTTAATGGTGTATTTAATCCCTTTGTTGTAATGATGGTCATGGTCCCTTATAAAACACTGTGCCATTTGAAAACAGTATTTCAAAAGCAAATTCTATATTTGAATCTGCCTGATGCATCCTAGAGAAACTGCTTGAAGAAGCAAAATTGTTTCCCTGAACCAGTATTAATACTGGGCCTTATCGTAACTCTTGTCTGACTACAATCGTACCGGTATTTAGTTCTTAATTATCTTGATTTTATATTCGAAAAAGATTATATTTGAAGTCTTAATTTTTCTGTTCCATAGGAGTACTTTGTAATTAAAAAGTAGCTTACTCTAGATGCAAAATTATTTAATAGGAATTATTGAAATGTTCTTGAATATGTTGGTTCCCATAGTCTGACAGTGTTTCATAGGAAGAACATCATAATAAAGGGCTTAAATTGTAAATTCCCTCTTTCTCTAATAGTGCAGTCTTTTTGTAAACTGTATTCCTGATAACCAACAATCTCAGGCTCACATTACATCACAAATTGCAGGTGTTTGTGCCAATGCATGAGCTGTGATTGTTGTTGTTGTTGTTGTTGTTGTTGTAGTGCTTCATAATGCATGAAATATTATAGAGTGCATTTGTAAATACCAAATTATCAATGTTTCTCTTTGATGACTCAAGAGAGGAGTGTCAGTATTGGTAAGGAAGGTAAGTGTTTTGCCATCAGCGAATCCCACGTGTTGTACTGACTCTGTCAAACCTCAGGTACCCGGCGACCTGACTCCACTGCTCGTAGGCTGTTTGACACCGACAGGAAGGTTAGACACACTGACCATACAGACGAGCACAGATACGATCGTACTGACATTTACAGACGGGACCACACCAAGACATACAGACATGTTTCAGAGACTACCAAGACCAGTCATATTAAAGAATCAATTAGTAAGACCGTGGATCAGAGAGATAGTGTTCGGACGAGGTACACAGAGATTGGTGGGTCTGACCAACCATCCGTAGTGCCTCTTGTTCCAAAACTGAAACTAACCAGCCCTGGAACCAAGGAAAAGAAACCAGAGAAAATTCCCGGTAAGCCACAGGATGTCCAGAGACCAAGAGAACCAAACACAATGAAGAAAATACCAGGAAGAGGAGGTGAGAGAAGTCCCAGAAACCCAGAGCATAGGCAGAGTCCCAGGAGACCAGATGAGCCAGAAAGAATGCGAAGTCCCAAGAAATCAGATGAGCCAGAGAGATGGCAGAGTCCCAGGAGCCCTAGGAAACAAAATGAGCCAGAAAGAAGGCAGAGTCCCAGGAGATCAGATGAACCAGAGAGGAGGCAGAGTCCCAGGAGACCAGATGAACCAGAGAGGAGACAGAGTCCCCGGAGACCAGATGAGCCAGAGAAGAGGCAGAGTCCCAAGAGACCAGATGAGCCAGAGAGGAGGCAGAGTCCCAGGAGACCAGATGAGCCAGAGAGGAGGCAGAGTCCCAGGAGACCAGATGAGCCAGAGAGGAGACAGAGTCCCAGGAGACCAGATGAGCCAGAGAGGAGGCAGAGTCCCAGGAGACCAGATGAGCCAGAGAGGAGGCAGAGTCCCAGGAGACCAGATGAGCCAGAGAGGAGGCAGAGTCCCAGGAGACCAGATGAGCCAGAGAGGAGGCAGAGTCCCAGGAGACCAGATGAGCCAGAGAGGAGGCAGAGTCCCAGGAGACCAGATGAGCCAGAGAGGAGGCAGAGTCCCAGGAGACCAGATGAGCCAGAGAGGAGGCAGAGTCCCAGGAGACCAGATGAGCCAGAGAGGAGGCAGAGTCCCAGGAGACCAGATGAGCCAGAAAGGAGGCAGAGTCCCAGGAGACCAGATGAGCCAGAGAGGAGGCAGAGTCCCAGGAGACCAGATGAGCCAGAGAGGAGGCAGAGTCCCAGGAGACCAGATGAGCCAGAGAGGAGGCAGAGTCCCAGGAGACCAGATGAGCCAGAGAGGAGGCAGAGTCCCAGGAGACCAGACGAGCCAGAGAGAAGGCAGAGTCCCAGGAGACCAGATGAGTCAGAGAGGAGGCAGAGTCCCAGGAGACCAGATGAGCCAGAAAGGAGGCAGAGTCCCAGCAGACCAGATGAGCCAGAAAGGAGGCAGAGTCCCAGCAGACCAGATGAGCCAGAGAGGAGGCAGAGTCCCAGGAGACCAGATGAGCCAGAGAGGAGGCAGAGTCCCAGCAGACCAGATGAGCCAGAAAGGAGGCAGAGTCCCAGGAGACCAGATGAGCCAGAGAGGAGGCAGAGTCCCAGCAGACCAGATGAGCCAGAGAGGAGGCAGAGTCCCAGGAGACCAGATGAGCCAGAGAGGAGGCAGAGTCCCAGCAGACCAGATGAGCCAGAAAGGAGGCAGAGTCCCAGGAGACCAGATGAGCCAGAGAGGAGGCAGAGTCCCAGCAGACCAGATGAGCCAGAGAGGAGGCAGAGTCCCAGGAGACCAGATGAGCCAGAAAGGAGGCAGAGTCCCAGCAGACCAGATGAGCCAGAAAGGAGGCAGAGTCCCAGCAGACCAGATGAGCCAGAAAGGAGGCAGAGTCCCAGGAGACAAGATGAGCCAGAAAGGAGGCAGAGTCCCAGCAGACCAGATGAGCCAGAAAGGAGGCAGAGTCCTACTAGAAAAGATAAGGATAACAAATCCCTAGAAGAAAGGTCATCCATTGTGACAAGCAGCAGTACCACAACCCACAAGTCTTTCGCCACTGTCACACTAAAGACTGTAGATATCAGCAAAAAAATCCAAATTAATTCTAAAATATCAGACACGAAGACTAGAATACTAGAGACTCCACAAGAAATAAACAAAACATCACAAAGTCCTGAAAAACCTAATAGTAGAGAGTTGCTTACACTTGGGAAAAGAAGTATAAAAACTGTAGAAAAACCCGGAAAGAAGCCAGGAAAGGTCCATGACGAAGAACCGAAAAAGACCAAAGATAAATCAGGCAAGACGAAGGTATATAAGCAAGCAACTATTGACAGGAAACCAAGAGGACCAGTTACTGATGAAACGGAAAGAAAGTTGAAAAGGCCAGACAGGGTAGTTGATGATGAGCCAGAGAACATCAAGAAAAAACCAGGCAGGCCAGGTGATGGTCAACCAGAGACCATTAAGAGAAAGCCAGGCAGACCAGGTAATGATGAACCAGAGAAAATGAAAGGCAGGCCGAGTAGACCAGGTGATGAACCTGAGACCATCAAGAGAAGGCCTGGTAGGCCAGGTGATGAACCAGAGACCATCAAGAGAAAGCCTAATACTCACGGTGATCCAGGTCATGAACCAGAGACCATCATCAGAAAGCCAGGCAGGCCAGGTAGTGAACAAGAGATCATCAGAAGACCTGGCAGACCAGGAGATAATGAACCAGAGACCATTAAGAGACAACCAGGCCGGCCAGGTCATGATGAACCAGAGACGATCAGGAGAAGGCCTGGTGATGATGAACCAGAGACCATTAGGGGCAGGCCTAGTAGACCAGGTGATGAACCAGAGACCATCGTCAGAAAGCCAAGCAGGCCAGGTGATGATGAACCAGAGACTATCAAGAGAAGGCCTGGTAAGCCAGGTGATGATGAACCAGAGACCATTAGGGGCAGGCCTAGTAGACCAGGTGATGAACCAGAGACCAAGAGAAAACCAAGCAGGCCAGGTGATGATGAACCAGAGACCATCAGGAGAAAACCAGGCAGGCCAGGTGATGATGAACCAGAGACCATCAAGAGAAGGCCTGGTAGGCCAGGTGATGATGAACCAGAGACCATCAAGAGAAGCCCTGGTAGGCCAGGTGATGATGAACCAGAGGCCAGCAAGAGAAAACCAGGAAGGTCAGGTGATGAAGAACCAGAGACCATCAGAAGGCCAGGAGATGATGAACCAGAGACCTTCAAGAGAAAACCAGGCAGGCCAGGTGATGATGAACCAGAGACCATCAAGAGAAAACCAGGCAGGCCAGGTGATGATGAACCAGAGACCATCAAGAGAAAACCAGGCAGGCCAGGTGATGATGAACCAGAGACCATCAAGAGAAAACCAGGCAGACCAGGTGATGATGAACCAGTGACCATCAAGAGAAGGCCTGGAATGCCAGGTGATGAACCAGAGACCAAGAGAAAACCAGGCAGGCCAACTAGTGATGAACCAGAGACCATCAGGAGAAAACCAGGCAGGCCAGGTAATGATGAACCAGAGACCATCACGAGAAAACCAGGCAGGCCAGGTGATGATGAACCAGAGACAATCAAGAGAAAACCAGGCAGGCCAGGTGATGATGAACCAGAGACCATCAAGAGAAAACCAGGCCGGCCAGGTGATGATGAACCAGAGACCATCAAAAGAAAACCAGGCAGACCAGGTGATGATGAACCAGTAACCATCAAGAGAAGGCCTGGAATGCCAGGTGATGAACCAGAGACCAAGAAAAAACCAGGCAGGCCAACTGTTGATGAACCAGAGACCATCAGGAGAAAACCAGGCAGGCCAGGTAATGATGAACCAGAGACCATCACGAGAAAACCAGGCATGCCAGGCGATGATGAACCAGAGACCATCATGAGAAAACCAGGCAGGCCAGGTGATAATGAACCAGAGACCATCATGAGAAAACCAGGCAGGCCAGGTGATGATGAACCAGAGACCAAGAGGAAACCAGGCAGGCCAGGTGATGATGAACCAGAGACCATCAAGAGAAAACCAGGCAGGCCAGGTGATGATGAACCAGAGACCATCAAGAGAAAACCAGGCAGGCCAGGTGATGATGAACCAGAGACCATCAGGAGAAAACCAGGCAGGCCAGGTGATGATGAACCAGAGACCATCAAGAGAAGCACTGGTAGGCCAGGTGATGATGAACCAGAGGCCATCAAGAGAAAACCAGGCAGACCAGGTGATGATGAACCAGAGACCATCATCAGAAAGCCAGGCAGGCCAGGTGATGATGAACCAGAGACCTTCAGGAGAAAACCAGGCAGGCCAGGTAAAGATGAACCAGAGACCATCAAGAGAAAACCAGGCAGGCCAGGTGATGATGAACCAGAGACCATCAAGAGAAAACCAGGCAGGTCAGGTGATGATGAACCAGAGACCATCAAGAGAAAACCAGGCAGGCCAGGAGATGATGAACCAGAGACCATCAAGAGAAAACCAGGCAGACCAGGTGATGATGAACCAGAGACCATCAGGAGAAAACCAGGCACACCAGGTGATGATGAACCAGAGACCATCAAGAGAAAACCAGGCAGACCAGGTGATGATGAACCAGTGACCATCAAGAGAAGGCCTGGAATGCCAGATGATGAACCAGAGACCATCAAGAGAAGGCCTGGAATGCCAGGTGATGAACCAGAGACCAAGAGAAAACAAGGCAGGCCAAGTGGTGATGAACCAGAGACCATCAGGAGAAAACCAGGCAGGCCAGGTGATGATGAACCAGAGACCATCAGGAGAAAGCCAGGCAGGCCAGGTGATGAAAAACCAGAGACCATCAAGAGAAAACCAGGCAGGCCAGGTGATGATGAACCAGAGACCATCATCAGAAAGCCAGGCAGGCCAGGTGATGATGAACCAGAGATCATCAAGAGAAAACCAGGCAGGCCATGTGATGATGAACCAGAGACCATCAAGAGAAAACCAGGTAGGCCAGGTGATGATGAACCAGAGACCATCAAGAGAAAACCAGGCAGACCCGGTGATGATGAACCAGAGACCATCAAGAGAAAACCAGGCAGGCCAGGTGATGATGAACCAGAGACCATCATCAGAAAGCCAGGCAGGCCAGGTGATGATGAACCAGAGACCATCAAGAGAAAACCAGGCAGGCCAGGTGATGATGAACCAGAGACCATCAAGAGAAAACCAGGCAGGCCAGGTGATGATGAACCAGAGACCATCAAGAGAAAACCAGGCAGGCCAGGCGATGATGAACCAGAGACCATCAACAGAAGGCTTGGTAGGCCAGGTGATGATGAACCAGAGACCATCAACAGAAGGCCTGGTAGGCCAGGTGATGATGAACCAGAGGACAATAAGTTTAGTCCACGTTGGCAGCCTAACAAATTGCTGACTGAGCCTGAAATTAGGAGAACAGACTTTGAGGTTGATGAAGTGAAAATGAAGAAGAGGGTAAGTGAAACCTTCCACACAAGTGCTTTCAAACAGACAGCAATAACCACTACGACTGTCACTACAGGAATTTTGAAAACTGACAAAAAGCCAAATAGGCAAGATTTTGATGAACCACATGAAATAATTCCCAAAGCAGAAAGGCCAGGGAAACCAGAAAATGAGAGTAAGAAACCACATGACGAGGACAAAGAGAAAATTATTAAGAAACCAATCAGGGGAGATGATGGGAAACCAGAGGATATCAAGAGTAAACCTGGCAAGCCAATTGGTAAACCTGAAAAATCCAAGCAAATACCAGGTAGGCCAGGTGATGATGAACCAGAGACCATCAAGAGAAGGCCTGGTAGGCCAGGTGATGATGAACCAGAGACCATCAAGAGAAGGCCTGGTAGGCCAGGTGATGATGAACCAGAGACCATTAAGAGAAGGCCTGGTAGGCCAGGTGATGATGAACCAGAGACCATCAAGAGAAAACCAAGCAGGCCAGGTGATGATGAACCAGAGACCATCAAGAGGAGGCCTGGTAGGCCGGGTGATGATGAACCAGAGACCATCAAGCGAAGGCCTGGTAGGCCAGGTGATGATGAACCAGAGATCATCATGAGAAGACCTGGTAGGCCAGGTGATGATGAACCAGAGACCATCAAGAGAAGGCCTGGTAGGCCAGGTGATGATGAACCAGAGACCATCAAGAGAAGGCCTGGTAGGCCAGGTGATGAACTAGAGACCATCATCCGAAAGCCAGGCAGGCCAGGTGATGATGAACCAGAGACCATCAGGAGAAAACCAAGCAGGCCAGGTGATGATGAACCAGAGACCATCAGGAGAAAACCAAGCAGGCCAGGTGATGATGAACCAGAGACCAAGCGAAAACCAGGCAGGCCAGGTGATGATGAACCAGAGACCATCAAGAGAAAGCCAGCCAGGCCGGGTGATGACGAACCAGAGACCATCAAGAGAAAACCAGGCAGGTCAGGTGATGATGAACCAGAGACCATCAAGAAAAAACCAGGCAGGCCAGGTGATGATGAACCAGAGACCATCAGGAGAAAACCAGGCAAACCAGGTGATGATGAACCAGAGACCATCAAGAAAAAACCAGGCAGACCAGGTGATGATGAACCAGAGACCATCAAGAGAAGGCCTGGTAGGCCAGGTGATGAACTAGAGACCATCATCCGAAAGCCAGGCAGGCCAGGTGATGATAAACCAGAGACCATCATGAGAAAACCAAGCAGGCCAGGTGATGATGAACCGGAGACCATCAAGAGAAAACCAGGCAGACCAGGTGATGATGAACCAGAGACCATTAGAGGCAGGCCTAGTAGACCAGGTGATGAACAAGTGACCATCATCAGAAAACCAGGCAGACCTGGTGATGATGAACCAGAGATCATCAAGAGAAAACCAGGCAGGCCAGGTGATAATGAACCAGAGACCATCAAGAGAAAACCAGGCAGGCCAGGTGATGATGAACCAGAGACCATCAACAGAAGGCCTGGTAGGCCGGGTGATGATGAACCAGAGACCATCAAGCGAAGGCCAGGTAGGCCAGGTGATGATGAACCAGAGACCATCAAGAGAAAACCAGGCAGACCAGGTGATGATGAACCAGAGACCATTAGAGGCAGGCCTAGTAGACCAGGTGATGAACAAGTGACCATCATCAGAAAACCAGGCAGACCTGGTGATGATGAACCAGAGACCATCAAGAGAAAACCAGGCAGGCCAGGCGATGATGAACCAGAGACCATCAACAGAAGGCTTGGTAGGCCAGGTGATGATGAACCAGAGACCATCAACAGAAGGCCTGGTAGGCCAGGTGATGATGAACCAGAGGACAATAAGTTTAGTCCACGTTGGCAGCCTAACAAATTGCTGACTGAGCCTGAAATTAGGAGAACAGACTTTGAGGTTGATGAAGTGAAAATGAAGAAGAGGGTAAGTGAAACCTTCCACACAAGTGCTTTCAAACAGACAGCAATAACCACTACGACTGTCACTACAGGAATTTTGAAAACTGACAAAAAGCCAAATAGGCAAGATTTTGATGAACCACATGAAATAATTCCCAAAGCAGAAAGGCCAGGGAAACCAGAAAATGAGAGTAAGAAACCACATGACGAGGACAAAGAGAAAATTATTAAGAAACCAATCAGGGGAGATGATGGGAAACCAGAGGATATCAAGAGTAAACCTGGCAAGCCAATTGGTAAACCTGAAAAATCCAAGCAAATACCAGGTAGGCCAGGTGATGATGAACCAGAGACCATCAAGAGAAGGCCTGGTAGGCCAGGTGATGATGAACCAGAGACCATCAAGAGAAGGCCTGGTAGGCCAGGTGATGATGAACCAGAGACCATCAAGAGAAGGCCTGGTAGGCCAGGTGATGATGAACCAGAGACCATCAAGAGAAGGCCTGGTAGGCCAGGTGATGATGAACCAGAGACCATCAAGAGAAGGCCTGGTAGGCCAGGTGATGATGAACCAGAGACCATCAAGAGAAGGCCTGGTAGGCCAGGTGATGATGAACCAGAGACCATCAAGAGAAGGCCTGGTAGGCCAGGTGATGATGAACCAGAGACCATCAAGAGAAGGCCTGGTAGGCCAGGTGATGATGAACCAGAGACCATCAAGAGAAGGCCTGGTAGGCCAGGTGATGATGAACCAGAGACCATCAAGAGAAGGCCTGGTAGGCCAGGTGATGATGAACCAGAGACCATCAAGAGAAGGCCTGGTAGGCCAGGTGATGATGAACCAGAGACCATCAAGAGAAGGCCTGGTAGGCCAGGTGATGATGAACCAGAGACCATCAAGAGAAGGCCTGGTAGGCCAGGTGATGATGAACCAGAGACCATCAAGAGAAGGCCTGGTAGGCCAGGTGATGATGAACCAGAGACCATCAAGAGAAGGCCTGGTAGGCCAGGTGATGATGAACCAGAGACCATCAAGAGAAGGCCTGGTAGGCCAGGTGATGATGAACCAGAGACCATCAAGATAAGGCCTGGTAGGCCAAGTGATGATGAACCAGAGACCATCAAGAGAAGGCCTGGTAAGCCAGGTGATGATGAACCAGAGACCATCAAGAGAAGGCCTGGAACACCAGGTGATGAATCAGAGACCATAATGAGGAAGCCAAGTAGGAGAGGTGATGAACCAGAGACCATGAAAAGAAGCCCTGTTAGGCCAGGTGATGATGAACCAGAGACCATTAAGAGAAGGCCTGGTAGGCCAGGTGATGATGAACCAGAGACAATTAAGAGGTTTGGTAGGCCAGGTGATGATGAACCAGAGACCATCAAGAGAAAACCAGGCAGGCCAGGTGATGAACCAGAGACCATCAAGAGAAAACCAGCCAGGCCAGGTGATGATGAACCAGAGACCATCAAGAGAAAACCAGGCAGGCCAGGTGATGATGAACCAGAGACAATCAAAAGGAGGCCTGGTAGGCCAGGTGATGATGAACCAGAGACAATCAAAAGGAGGCCTGGTAGGCCAGGTGATGATGAACCAGAGACCATCATCAGAAAACCAGGCAGGCCAGGTGATGATGAACCAGAGACCATCAAGAGAAAACCAGGCAGGCCAGGTGATGATGAACCAGAGACCATCAAGAGAAAACCCGGTAGGCCAGGTGATGATGAACCAGAGACCATCACGAAAAAACCAGGTAGGCCAGGTGATGATGAACCAGAGACCATCAAGAGAAAACCAGCCAGGCCAGGTGATGAACCAGAGACCATCAAGAGAAAACCAGGCAGGCCAGGTGATGATGAACCAGAGACCATCAAGAGAAAACCAGGCAGGCCAGGTGATGATGAACCAGAGACCATCAAGAGAAAACCAGCCAGGCCAGGTGATGAACCAGACACCATCAAGAGAAAACCAGGCAGGCCAGGTGATGATGAACCAGAGACCATCAAGAGAAAGCCAGGCAGGCCATGTGGTGATGAACCAGATACCATCAAGAGAAGCCCTGGTAGGCCAGGTGATGATGAACCAGAGACCATCAAGAGAAAACCAGGCAGGCCAGGTGATGATGAACCAGAGACAATCAAAAGGAGGCCTGGTAGGCCAGGTGATGATGAACCAGAGACCATCATCAGAAAACCAGGCAGGCCAGGTGATGATGAACAAGAGACCATCAAGAGAAAACCAGGCAGGCCAGGTGATGATGAACCAGAGACCATCAAGAGAAAACCTGGTAGGCCAGGTGATGATGAACCAGAGACCATCAAGAGAAAACCAGGCAGGCCAGGTGATGATGAACCAGAGACCATGAAGAGAAAACCAGCCAGGCCAGGTGATGAACCAGAGACCATCAAGAGAAAACCAGGCAGGCCAGGTGATGATGAACCAGAGACCATCAAGAGAAAACCAGGCAGGCCAGGTGATGATGAACCAGAGACCATCAAGAGAAAACCAGGCAGGCCAGGTGATGATGAACCAGAGACCATTAGAGGCAGTCCTATTAGACCAGGTAATGAACCAGAGACCATCAAAAGAAAACCAGGCAAGCCATGTGATGATGAACCAGAGACCATCGTCAGAAAGCCAGGCAGGCCAGGTGATGATGAACCAGAGACCATCAAGAAAAAACCAGGCAGGCCAGGTGATGATGAACCAGAGACCATCATGAGAAGGCCTGGTAGGCCAGGTGATGATGAACCAGAGACCACTCCAAGAAGTCCTAGTAGACCAGGTAATGAACAAGAGACCATCAAAAGAAAACCCGGCAGGCCAGGTGATGATAAACCAGAGACCATCAAGAGATTGTCTGGTAGGCCAGGTGATGATGAACCAGAGACCATCAAGAGAAAACCAGGCAGGCCAGGTGATGATGAGCCAGAGACCATCAAGAGACTACCAGGCAGGCCAGGTCTTGATGAACCAGAGACCTTCCTGAGAAGTCCTGGTAGACCAAGTGATGATGAACCAAAATCCGTTGACTCTAATATTCATGCTGAGAAGATTTGCAATGTCAGCTCACCTTCTGACATGATGAGGACTCAGATAGTGAGTGGATCCAGGAAAACCTATCACGAATGTGTGAAGTCCACTGTGACAACTGACGTCAGTACTTCATTGATTGAAGTAATTCGCAAAGAATCCCAGTCTGAGAGTGATGAGTCCTCCTCCAGTAGTGAGAGTAGCAGCTCTACATCATCCAGTGACTTGGAAGAGACCACTGGTCAAAAGAAAAAATCAATAAAGGTAAAAAGACACCCAAGGTCAAAACAAAAGGATGACATAAAGAGGGAAATTGTTAAGAAAATATCAGAGAAAACAAGAAAATCAAAACTTTCTACTAAGCCAATGATTACTTCTGATAGGAAGCCGAGAGAAACACGGTCTGATCGAAAACCAGATATGAATGTAGGAAAACCAAGTACTCGGGAACCAGGAAAGAAGGATAGAAAAGTAAGACCAGCTGATAGTCTAATGGAGAGTCCAAGAGAACAAAAACCGAAGGCGATAAAACCTCAAGAAAGCAAACCAAATTGGAGTAAGAAAACACCTAGAGATTTAAATGTTAAAACGACAAGAGAAACCCCAAAGGAAAAACCAGAGACTTCCAGAGAACAGAGTATCCCTAACAAAGCAGTTGACACAATGTCAGAAAGACCTGGTGATATTAATGAATCCAAGAAGCATCCAAGGAAACCAGGTCATGAAAAACTAGAGATCATCCAGGGACGACCAGGCCGGCAGAGAGATGACCCACAGACCCAGAGAAAAATACAACGTGAACCATATGATAGTGAGCCAGGAAAGAGAAAGAGGACACCAGGCAAACCAGGCGATGTAAAACCACAAGCTTTGATAAGCAAGAATGAGAAGCCAAGTGACGTAAAGCCAGAAACCTATGCAAAGAAACCTGTCGGATCACAAATCAATAAGGAACCAGAGACCATCAACAGAAGGCCTAATAGGCCTGGTGATGATGAACCAGAAACCATCAAGAGATGGCCGGGTACGCCAGGTGATGTTGAACCAGAGACCATCAAGATAAACTATGGCAGGCCAAGTGATTTTGAACCAGAGACCATCATGAGAAAACCAGGCAGACCAGGTGATGTTGAGCCTGAGACCTTCAAGAGAAAACCAGGCAGGCCAGGTGATGATCAACCAGAGGCCATCATGAAAAGGCCTGGTAGGCCAGGTGATGATGAACCAGAGACCATCAAGAGAAAACCAGGCAAGCAAGGTGATGATGAACCAGAGACCATCATGAGAAGCCCTGGTAGGCCAGGTGATGATGAACCAGAGACTATCAAGAGAAAACCCGGCAGGCCAGGTGATGGACAACCAGAGACCATCAGGAGAAGGCCAGGAGATGAAGAACCAGAGACCATCAAGAGAAAACCAAGCAGGCCAGGTGATGAACCAGAGACCATCAAGAGAAAACCAAGCAGGCCAGGTGATGAACCGGAGACCAAGAGAAAACCAAGCAGGCCAGGTGATGAACCAGAGACCAAGAGAAAACCAAGCAGGCCAGGTGATGAACCAGAGACCAAGAGAAAACCAAGCAGGCCAGGTGATGAACCAGAGACCAAGAGAAAACCAAGCAGGCCAGGTGATGAACCAGAGACCATCAAGAGAAAACCAAGCAGGCCAGATGATGAACCAGAGACCATCATGCGTAGCCCTGGTAGGCCAGGTGCTGATGAACCAGAGACCATCAAGAGAAGGCCTGGTAGGCCAAGTAATGATGAACCAGAGACCATCAAAAGAAGGCCAAGAGATGATGAACCAGAGACCATCAAAAGAAGGTCAGGAGATGATGAACCAGAGACCATCAAGAGAAAACCAGGCAGGCCAGGTGATGATGAACCAGAGACCATCAAGAGAAAACCAGGCAGGCCTAGTGATGATGAACCAGAGACCATCAAGAGAAGCCCTGGTAGGCCATGTGATGATGAACCAGAGACCATAAGAAAACCAGGCAGGCCAGGTGATGATGAACCAGAGACCATGAAGAGACGACCTGGTGATGATAAACCAGAGACCATCAAGAGAAAACCAGGCAGGTCAGGTGATGATGAACCAGAGACCATCATAAGAAGCCCTGGTAGGCCTAGTGATGATGAACCAGAGACCATCAAGAAAAGGCCTGTTAGGAAAGGTGATGAACCAGAGACCATCAAGAGAAAACCAGGCAGGCCAGGTGATGAAAAACCAGAGACCATCAAGAGAAGGCCAGGAGAGGATGAACCAGAGACCATCAAGAGAAAACCAGGCAGGCCAGGTGATGATGAACCAGAGACTATCAAGAGAAGGCCTGGTAAGAAAGGTGATGATGAACCAGAGACCATAAAGAGAAAACCAGGCAGACCAGGTGATGAACCAGAGACGATCAAGAGAAGGCCAGGAGATGATGAACCAGAGACCATCAAGAGAAAACCAGGCAGGCCAGGTGATGAACCAGAGACCATCGAGAGAAGGCCTGGTAGGCCAGGTGATGATGAACCAGAGACCATCAAGAAAAAACCAGGCAGACCAGGTGATGATGAACCAGAGACCATCAAGAGAAGGCCTGGTAGGCCTGGTGATAATGAACCTGAAACCATCAAGAGAAGGCCTGGTGATGATGAACCAGAGACCATCAAGAGAAAACCAGGCAGACCAGGTGATGATGAACCAGAGACCATCAAGAGAAAACCAGGCAGACCAGGTAATGATGAATCAGAGACCATCAAGAGAAGCCCTGGTAGGCCAGGTGAGGATGAACCAGAGACCATCAAGAGAAAACCAGGCAGACCAGGTGATGATGAACCAGAGACCATCAAGAGAAGGCCTGGTAGGCCAGGTGATGATGAACCAGAGACCATCAAGAGAAAACCAGGCAGACCATGTGATGATGAACCAGAGACCATCAAGAGAAGGCCTGGTAGGCCAGGTGATGATGAACCTGAGACCATCAAGAGAAGGCCTGGTGATGATGAACCTGAGACCATCAAGAGAAGGCCTGGTGATGATGAACCAGAAACCATCAAGAGAAAACCAGGCAGGCCAGGTGATGATGAACCAGAGACCATCAAGAGAAAACCAGGCAGGCCAGGTGATGATGAACCAGAGATTATCAAGAGAAAACCAGGCAGGCCAGGTGACGATGAACCAGAGACCATCATGAGAAGCCCTGGTAGGCCAGGTCATGATGAACCAGAGACCATCAAGAGAAGGCCTGGTAGGCCAGGTGATGATGAACCTGAGACCATCAAGAGAAGGCCTGGTGATAATGAACCAGAAACCATCATGAGAAAACCAGGCAGGCCAGGTGATGATGAACCAGAGACCATCAAGAGAAAACCAGGCAGACCAGGTGACGATGAACCAGAGACCATCAAGAGAAGGCCTGGTGATGAACCAGTGACCATCAAGAGAAGG
The DNA here is from genome assembly GCA_033782935.1 of Petrolisthes cinctipes. Classification (NCBI taxonomy): domain Eukaryota; kingdom Metazoa; phylum Arthropoda; class Malacostraca; order Decapoda; family Porcellanidae; genus Petrolisthes; species Petrolisthes cinctipes. Next base: position 363,968 of record JAWQEG010000209.1, on the reverse strand, counting down.
CCAGGTGATGATGAACCAGAGGCCATAAAGAGAAAACCAGGCAGACCAGGTGATGATGAACCAGAGACCATCAAAAGAAAACCAGACAGGCCAGGTGATGATAAACCAGAGACCATCAAGAGAAAACCAGGAAGACCAGGTGATGACCCAGAGACCATCATGAGAAGGCCTGGTAGGAAAGGTGATGAACCAGAGACCATCACGAAAAAACCAGGTAGGCCCTGTGATGAAGAACCAGAGACCATCAGGAGAAGGCCAGGATATGATGAACCAGAGACCATCAGGAGAAGGCCAGGATATGATGAACCAGAGACCATCAGGAGAAGGCCAGGAGATGATGAACCAGAGACCATCAAGAGAAAACCAGGCAGGCCAGGTGATGATGAACCAGAGACCATCATGAGAAAACCAGGCAGACCATGTGATGATGAACCAGAGATTATCATGATTAAACCAGGCAGACCAGGTGATGGTGAACCAAAGACCATCATGAGAACACCTGGTAGGCCAGGTGATGATGAACCAGAGACCATTAGAGGTAGGCCTAGTAGACCAGGTGATGAACCAGAAACCATCAAGAGAAAACCAGGCAGACCAGGTGATGATGAACCAGAGACCATCAAGAGAAGGCCTGGTAGGCCAGGTGATGATGAACCAGAGACCATCAAGAGAAGGCCTGGTAGGCCAGATGATGATGAACCAGAGACCATCAAGAGAAAACCAGGCAGGCCAGGTGATGATGAACCAGAGACCATCAAGAGAAAACCAGGCAGGCCAGGTGATGATGAACCAGAGACCGTCAAGAGAAAACCAGGCAGGCCAGGTGATGATGAACCAGAGATTATCAAGAGAAAACCAGGCAGGCCAGGTGACGATGAACCAGAGACCATCATGAGAAGCCCTGGTAGGCCAGGTTATGATGAACCAGAGACCATCAAGAGAAAACCAGGCAGACCAGGTGACGATGAACCAGATACCATCAAGAGAAGGCCTGGTGATGAACCAGTGACCATCAAGAGAAGGCCAGGTGATGATGAACCAGAGGTCATAAAGAGAAAACCAGGCAGACCAGGTGATGATGAACCAGAGACCATCAAAAGAAAACCAGACAAGCCAGGTGATGATAAACCAGAGACCATCAAGAGAAAACCAGGAATGCCAGGTGATGACCCAGAGACCATCATGAGAAGGCCTGGTAGGAAAGGTGATGAACCAAAGACCATCACGAAAAAACCAGGTAGGCCCGGTGATGAAGAACCAGAGACCATCAGGAGAAGGCCAGGATATGATGAACCAGAGATCATCAGGAGAAGGCCAGGAGATGATGAACCAGAGACCATCAAGAGAAAACCAGGCAGGCCAGGTGATGGTGAACCAGAGACCATCATGAGAATGCCTGGTAGGCCAGGTGATGATGAACCAGAGACCATTAGAGGTAGGCCTAGTAGACCAGGTGATGAACCAGAGACCATCAAGAGAAAACCAGGCAGGCCAGGTAATGATGAACCAGAGACAATCAAAAGAAGCCCTGGTAGGCCAGGTGATGATAAACCAGAGACCATCAAGAGAAGCCCTGTTAGGCCAGGTAACGATGAACCAGAGAACATCAAGAGAAGGCCTGGTAGACCAGGTGATGGTAAACCAGAGACCATCAAGAGAAAACCAGGCAGGCCAGTTGATGAACCAGAGACCATCAAGAGAAGGCCTGGTAGGCCAGGTGATGATGAACCAGAAACCCTCAAGAGAAAACCAGGCAGGCTAGTTGATGAACCAGAAACCCTCAAGAGAAGGCCTGGTAGGCCAGGTGATGATGAACTAAACACCTCGAAGAGGAGACCTACCCGACCTGATAATGATTCTCATGGTAGTAATAGAAGACCGAGTAAGCCGAGAGAGACAGAAATAACAACCAGACGTATCAGTCACAGTGTAAAGGAACCTCTGGAACCTTTTACCATATCACCAAAGAAGACTGTGAGGAAAACAAGCAAAACTTGTGAGAAACACACTGAGAGGAGGAGTAGCACCTCCAGTCTTGACAGGACAAAGTTCATCACAAGAAAAACTTCCCTCCACAAAAAATCTCCATCTCATACACCTGACCGTGACACTGTACATACTTGCAGAACCTCTCCCCTAAGAAAATATTCCACAGATCACCGTTACCGTGATGGCCGCTCACCCAGCACTGACATGGATACCCGCACCTATAGCCTTCAGAGTTTGTCCGGTGCATCCACAACGTCTTCTGTCCCAAGTTACATGCGACCACGGGGAGAATCGTGCAGCTGTCGCCGGCACACACCAGAGCGGGATTATGATGAAGTTCAAAACACCCTGTTGAATGCTTACCAATACACCCGCTGCACCAAGAAGGTCACCCGCCCTCCAGTGTCCTACAACTACACCTACACTCTCACACCAGACAGTGTAGGCGGGAGTGGGGGTGGACTCTACTCAGTCTACTTTGGTCCAAAAGATTCCCCTGTCCACACTGAACCAAAGGACCGTCATCCAGGTGAACCAAGGGACCGTCATCCAGGTCAACCAAGAGACCGTCAGCCAGGTGAACCAATAGACCGTCAGCCAGGTGAACCAATAGACCTTCAACCAGGTCAACCAAGATACCATCAGCCTGGTGAACCAAGGGATCATCATCCAGGTGAACCAAGAGACCGTCAGCCAGGTGAACCAAGAGACCGTCAGCCAGGTGAACCAAGGGACCATTATCTAGGTGAACCAAAGGACCGTCAGCCAGGTGAACCAAGAGACCGTCAACCAGGTAAACCAAGAGATCATCATTCAGGTGAACCAAGTGATCGTCAACCAGGTGAACCAAGAGATTTTCAGCCAGGTGAACCAAGATATCCAGGTGAACCAAAAGAATATCAACCAGGTGAACCAAAAGACCGTCAGCCAGGTGAACCAAGAGAAGGTCAACCAGGTGAACCAAGATACAGTCAGCCAGGTGAACCAAGATACAGTCAGCCAGGTGAACCAGGAGACCGTCAGCCAGGTGAACCAGGAGACCGTCAGCCATGTGAACCAGGAGACCGTCAATCAGGTGAACCAAGATACCCAGGTGAACCAAGAGACCGTCAACCAGGTGAACCAAGAGACCGTCAACCAGGTGAACCAAGAGACCGTCAACCAGGTGAACCAAGATACCCAGGTGAACCAAGAGACCGTCAACCAGGTGAACCCAGATATCCAGGTGAACCAAGAGACCATCAACCAGGTGAACCAAGATACCCAGGTGAACCAAGAGACCGTCAACCAGGTGAACCAAGATACCCAGGTGAAACAAGAGACCGTCAACCAGGTGAACCAAGAGACCGTCAACCAGGTGAACCAAGATACCCAGGTGAACCAAGAGACCGTCAACCAGGTGAACCAAGATACCCAGGTGAACCAAGAGACCGTCAACCAGGTGAACCAAGATACCCAGGTGAACCAAGAGAACGTCAACCAGGTGAACCAAGATATCCAGGTGAACCAAAAGACCGTCAGCCAGGTGAACCAAGATATCCAGATGAACCAAGAGACGGTCAACCAGGTGAACCAATAGACTATCAACCAGGTGAACCAAGATATCGAGGTGAACCCAAAGACCATCATCCAGGTGAACCAAGATACCGTCAGCCAGGTGAACCAAAAGACTACCAACCAGGTGAACAAAGATACCCTGGTGAACCAAAAGGCCGTCAACCAGGTGAACCAAGAGACCGTCAGCCAGGTGAACCAAGAGACCGTCAGCCAGGTGAACAAAGAGACCGTCAGCCAGGTGAACCAAGAGACCGTCAGCCAGGTGAACCAAGATACAGTCAGCCAGGTGAACCAAAAGACCGTCAGCCAGGTGAACCAAAAGATCGTCAGCCAGGTGAACCAAGAGACCGTCAGCAAGGGGAACCAAGAGATCGTCAGCCAGGTGAACCAAGAGACTATCAGCCAGGGGAACCAAGAGATCGTCAGCCAGGTGAACCAAGAGACTATCAGCCAGGTGAACCAAAAGATCGTCAACCAGGTGAACCAAAAGATCGTCAACCAGGTGAACCAAAAGATCGTCAACCAGGTGAATCAAAAGATAGTCAACCAGGCGAACCAAAAGATCGTCAACCAGCTGAACCATTGGATCGTCGACCAATAAAACCTACAAATCAAGTAGGTGGTTGGGTTATATACAAAAGTGAACCACAAGGTGGTCGGCCAGGTGACTGGTATATCAGTAAGGGTGAACCAAGTGGACATTTCCCTTACAAATCACCTGATCCTCGGCCAGGGGATTGGGTCTACAGACCTCCAGCAGGTCGACCAAGTGAACCAACTGGACGAACAAATGAACCAGTTGGCCAACTAACTGAACCAAGTGGCCGTCTGCCAAGTGAACCTTCTGGTGCAACACAAGATGTAGCTATTGAAGGTGTTCGGGAGATACATAAAGACCGTGAGATCGAGTCCCACATTCATGAGGGCTCCCGAACTGTTGATCAGACAAAGAGGATGCAATATGAGAGTCGAGACAGCCAAAATCAAGGTAGCATGTCCGGCTCATCAAGGGAGACATACAGCAGAACTATAGAGGGATATGGTAAAGGATCTGGAGACCAGAGGTATATTCAAACTATGGACGGCCGTATAATTCGCGATGGTATTCCTGAGCAACTGAGGGACAGTTATGGTCGCGTTATACGGTATGGGACTTCTGACCAAACATCAAAAGAAAATTACGGACATGTTATGCGGTATGGGATATCCGATCAGACAAGGGACGGGCATGGACATGTGATTAATGATGGAACTTATGACCGAACGCGTGACAGCAGTGGACGGATAGCAGGCGATAGCAGTTATGGTCGAACTAGCACCTATGATTCTCAAGTCCGTGAGAGTCACATGAATATGAGAAATGAACGACAAAGTAGCGATGAATCCCACACCACCTGGACACGTATCAGTGGGATGCAACAACAACAACCAATTTCTACTGCTACCGCTACTACTACAACTACTGCATTAGGACATGAGCTAGGTGTAGGTGACTCACGACTCACTGTGACCTCGCGACCTGTGACTGATGGGTCGTGGCGAGTGGCGACTGACGGAGGAGAGGAACTCGCCACCTGGTCCCATGAACACCGAAGTGACGACAAAGTCCGTAAGTGGTGTTGCCATGTGTGGCTCTAACCCGTGCAGATAATATATGCATCTGCAAGCTTCGCCACTTCTTTAACCCTAACAACATCTTCATTTCCTGTCCTCGTTTGAAAGAAAAAGAAAGACAGGAAAAATGACAGTAGGAAAACTCGTGTTGATGAATTCCCTGTTGTATATTGTTTTTAAATTCATCTTTTCAGACTCGAGTTGGACCTGGCTTTGTTTACCATTGCCTGCCCTTGAACGTTTTCTGTTTTTCGCTGTTACCTTTGCCATTATAATTATATGTGCTTGATTTATATGCATTTTACCATTTGAATTTTTGCTTTGTTGCACCATTACTTATTACTTAATACACTATTTAACACAATATGCTATTATTATTATTATTATTATTATTATTATTAAATTTATGATGTGTATGGAATGTAGAAGTATGCCCATTTTCTCTTGTATTGATTTTAACGGGAACTTACGTAAGTCTACTATGAAAAAACACTTGATATGTCCGTTCTCTTGATTCTGCTGTCCTTTTTATACAACTGTACTTTATAAAACGTACAGCTAACTATTGATCCTCAAATTCATATTCTCTTACCTCCTCTTCCTTCTTACCCATTCTTACTCTTATAATTCATTATCTGTTACAAGACAAATGAGATTATGTTTCATCTCCAACAAAGCCATCAACATATACACAAAGTACAGTCACGAGCATAAGTATCTTTACCCCAATGGTGAGAATGACGTCGAAGTCGTGGTTGGAGAAGGGCCAGGCACACGAACACTAGGAGTCAATGAATCATGCCGGCGAAAGACTTGTTGGATTCAAGTAAGTGAACACCTTTAGTGACATGAGGCATCATCCCAACATTATGAACTGGTCCATTTTGGTTCGTCTAGTTCATATCCAACCACGACTTCGACCTCACTCTCGCCTGGGGGAGTAAAGAAACTTGTGCTCGTGACTGTACATGAAACCTATTGTGTACACTTATAGAACTAATTGATAAACTGTAACACAATATTATTATAACTTGGCCTATTATATTTTGTCGTGGAGATTCTTATTACCCTTCCTTTTTAAACCTCTTATTTGTTCCACTTTATCTCTTTCTCGCCTTCTCCATTTCCTCACGTTTATTCTTCTCCGTCCTTCCAGTTTCTCCTCCTTATATTCTTTGTTCCTCCATTGTCTCCTATTCCCTTGTTCACCCCTTTATCTCATAACTAGCTTCCAAGTCAGGAGCTCTGAGCCGGGTCGAACAAATATATAACTTACGGGGACAGTACAAAGAGTTGGTAATTTGTAGCAACTGATTCCTCTAAACTATTTCAAGCAACAGGCTACCATTATTTTTGTTAACCTGGTCTTGTTTCCTGGCATAATTTGGGGGAATCAAGGCTCTCCAACGTACTCAAGGTGAATTCTCCCCTTAATTTATAAAGCTATCTCACGTTCTCCCATTGTCCCATTTTACGGGCATGCCAATTTTTCACTTAAATATTCTCAGTGGTTGCCAAGTAAACGCTGGACAACCAAGATGTCAGACACACACACACACACATGGACACAACACTCAAAAGACACCATACACAAGCACACTTCTTCACATGCTCCCCCTCCCCCTAACCCCGACACACACACAACTTGCATACTTCACCACATGTATCCCCTTTACATACACACACACACACACACACACACACACATCACATACATACATATTTCTCCTCAAGCCTTCCCCTCCCCCACCACACACATACGCACACCACTCTTCAGTTACATCGCCTGTACTGTATCGCCATAATATAGTCGATAGGCATAAAGCCCCAATAAGTAACTAACTGACTAAACTCAGACGGAACACCTCCATACATTTAGATAATTATTATGTAATCCCCCCCCCCCATTCCCCTATGAATCATTATAACACGTGACGTCACAATGGAGGGTGGGGCACGACTCCTTATTGGATTAGGTGAACATTGATTCCACGGTATTGTTAGTGACGTCACTCAATTCGTTATGAGAGACAAGCGTGGAGATAGAATAATAAGCCTGTTGTCTGCGTGAGTTTCTTGACTTTGTTTGTTGTGTGTGTGGGAGGGGTTTATGGATGGATGGATGGATGGATGGATGTTTATTGGTTCATATGGTGGATGATGAGTGTGTGCTTATGGGAGATGATACTGTAGTTTGGCTTTGTGGGCATTATGATTTTTCTACGAGTTAGTGAGAATAATTTTTGGATATTTGGTAAATTTGAAGGTTGGTGATTCCTCCTAACTATTTCAAAATAAAAGACGCCCTCAATTGTATTAATAGGGGTTCTGTGTTGTGGCATAGTTTGGAGGAATCAGAGACCTTTTTATTCACCAACAAAAGAATCTCCCCTTAACAGCTCGTGACAACAGGAGTTAACTATAGTGTAAGCGTGAGTAAATAAGTCATCTTAGTGTAGTTTTTACATTTGCCAAGGCGGTTGTGTGATTGGTGCGGTTTATTTTTGTGTTTGTTTATCAGACATCTTAGCAAGATTACCCATAAGGTTATGTACGGATTTTTGTGAAATAGTTTCCATGTGTACCCCTCGTAACTAACAACAAAGATGTTAACAAATTTGAGATATACCGTATTCAGTTCTGTATTTGGATCAAAGGCTATTATTATTATTATTGCTATTATTATTATTATTATTATTATTACTATTATTATTATTATTATTATTATTGTCTTTTATTTTATTTATTACTCTGAATTGGTGTTAAGAATTACGATGGGATGTGGGTATTTTTACCGTAGACTTTCACATGAATTTGTATGAATTATTCCTTACTCCGCCTTGACGGACGTTTGCAGTCTCAGAAAACTCTTTTTTTTTTTATCTGCAATATAGCTCTACGGCAGACTTAATAGGTATAAAGCATGACAATTATAGGACGGATCGATGACTATAAAACATAGTGTAGTACAGATGTAGAACAGGTGTGTGTGGCAGGTATATAGGATAAGTGTAAGACAGCAGCTGGTGGGGAAGGTGTAATAATGATAATGTAGGTAGTGCAAGGGAAACACATGAGGGAGTAGGATAGGGAGGGTAGTGTAGGTAGGGTGAAGCCAAGGCAGTTCAATTGTCAACGGCCGGTACACCCGCCACACCCAAACCGGATAATGCCAGTATACCTTCACGTTCCTCCCAGTGTAACCTTCATCACCTTCACTAATACCATCATCTTATTTGAAAACACAGTACCTAACTTCAGATTGTAATGATCACGTCTACAGATAAAGATACCGATGTTTGTTTTGATATGCAGGTAAGCGGACTGGTTTGAAATTTTATCAGCGCGGTCGGTTCCTCTTGAATTCAGACCCGTTTCAAAAAAGTTCGTATTTTCAGTTTCATGGGTTCTAGATTTTATTGAGAAATTTAAACCTGACCAGTTGATCGGTTAAAGTCTTTCTTTGTTATTCATTTATCTTGGTGTGTTTTCGCTTCGATTTCCCACTTCCTCCTACTCATCCCTTCCTTCATTTTCTATATAATTTCTCAACTTTCTATCTCGCTCATTCCTTATGTTATCTTTCCCAGACATTGTCTCCCCAAATCCCCAACCTACTGTACTGGTCCCCCAGGCCCCAGGCTCCCTTCTCACTACCCCTTCCTTCCCTGTCTGACGGTCTCTCCAGTCCCCCTCTCTTCACTAACTCCTCCCTTTTCCGTCCTCTTACCTCCTCTCCCTTGTCCCCTCCTTACTACCTCCACTCACAAGTTCTCTCCCCCTTATCCTCCTCTCACTCTTATCCTACCCCGTCTGAAGTGCCTTGTCCTTCCTCTTTTCTCCGTCCTCTCTCGTACAGCCTTGAGCTTTCCTCATCTCCCCTTCCCATCTGCCCACCTCCAAATACAGTTACACTGAATGGTATGAATAGGATGTGGTGGAATGAATAGAGTGAGGGAGATGACTGTGTACAGAAGATGACGGATGTTGGTGGAGAGAGAGTGGCAACTGATGAGTGAAAGATGAATATTTGCTGATGGAGACGCAAAAGTGAGACTGAAATGGATGTTGTTGGATAATTAGAGTAGATGGATGGTGCATACTGGGGCAGAGAGAAATGATGAAGATAGAACAGTGTATAGAGGAAAGTGAATAAAAAAGGAGAGCGGGAAGACCTAGGTGAAAAAGACAAGTTAACGACAATAGCCGCCGATAACAGATTAGAGTAACTTTTGCTTCAGGACCACCGTAAAAAAAAATAGAATAATACCGTACGTGTAGAACGATAAAAAAGTACTTCTCGAACGATACAATCTGAGACGTATCACCCAAGCCAGCCAGCCAGCCAGCCAACCAACCAGCTTCTGGAATCGTGGCGCGGATGGATAGTCATGAGGCTGTTGGTCGTCACACACACACACACACACACAGTCATCTCATCAGTGTCAGTGGGGACTCGTGGTGGTGTAGAGGTGGACGGCGGTTGTGTTGTGTTGTATTGTGGAGCAAGTGTAGCGTCGACAAACGTGTGTGACAAAAGGTGAGGAAGAAGGAATTGTTGGTTGGTTGGTTGTCTGTCTTGTGGTGAGAGGTGGGGATGTGAGTAGATGCTTTAATGTGTGTGGTGAGTGGATGTGAGTGACGAGCAGATGAGTGGATGTGAGTGACGAGCAGATGAGTGGATGTGAGTGGTGAATAAATGAGTGAATGTGAGTGACGAGTATATGAGTGGATGTGAGATGTGTGGAGGGAGGCGAGTGGTGAGCAGAGGATTTGATGTGAGAGGTAAGGAAGAGAAGGGTGAACGGATTGTGGGCACTAAAAGAGGGAGCGTAAATAATGGTGAAAGAGACCGTGGGGTATGGTAGAATAATGCTTCGTGAAGTGTTGTGAATGAACAAAAGAATTCATTATTGGACTATGTTTGAATGGAGAGGGAGTCTGCAGGTGTGGCGAAAGAAATACGGTATGGGTGGTAAATGTTCGTAAAGGAAGGCCCGCTACTTCATTATTAGAGCTAGTGGCGAGAAAATGTGTTTACTGGAACTTGACTGCAACGATCATGAGCGAATATATTTTGTGTGAGGGAGGCAATGAAGAAGCGTGGTAGTGACGTATGTGTGGCTAATCCATTGCAGGAAATGCGTGGTGATCAACAGGGACTAACAAAACAGAGAGACTGAATTTAAGTGGTAAAATCAAGTAGTCAGGACAGCACGAACTTAATTCAACATTTAATTTAACTATTTGATGAAAGTCTGTATTGACAGTTGGTGGAGCCAGATTTTAATTAAGGGAGTCAGTCGTCTATTTTCTTCGAATTGGAAGAGTACTAAAAGTAATTCCTCAAAAATGTGTCAGGAAGCAGAGTACGAGTAGGGGATCTATTTTTGTTATTGTTTCCAGGTTTGACTGGGAGTGTGAACTATTGTGTGAAGTGTCTCTCTTCGTTATAACATATGGGAGTTGGGTTTGGTTTGGCCCACCCACCCACACCAAAGCCGGAGTTAAAGCTGTTATTCCTTGAAAACAACTGATATTTTTTTCCTTACGAACGTGGTATTTGTTGTTGTTGAAGGCAAATGCTACTTATACGCGCCAAAGTTAAAAATAATTCCGATTAGACCTGAATGCATTAATAAACTACAACGGCTGTAGGTCTAGGGAACACAATCATTTGGGGTCGTATGCATGATTATCCGTGGTGTTAACGATGACACAGTACCAGTACGATGGCTCTGAATTGTGCCTAGGCTCTATAGGAAGTCATCGTTCCGGCACCACGCGATCGTCAACACCATGCATGTTCTTGCATATGGACCTTGAATTAAAGCAAGGCACTCTTTACTTTACAAAAAAAAACTCCGTTATCAAAGAGTAGTGTTTCTAAAAACAGTAGAGTGAATTTGCCCACGTCTTTCTGTCTGTTGTATTATAAAGGTGGAGGTGAGGGAGGTGGGCATGTGACCTCTAGCGTGCCCAAGGAACTGTTATGATCCACCAGGGCATGACTGCTTTGCTTGGTTGCGTCTCTGTGTACTGTCTGGGTTTCGGGTAATGCGGGTACCGATCAAGGTTGTCAGTCAGGTTGAGGCTTCATCTTTCCGCTTCACCCTTCCCAACATTCAGCCCCTCCAATATAACTCGGTGATTATGACCTTTAAAAGTGGTCCTTACAATTCATGTACACACAGTTTCATCTTTTATGTTTTGGTGGTTTGTATTAATAGGCAGAACGAAAAGATCCCTGAACCACACACCACCGCAAAAAAAAAAAAAAAAAAAAAAAAAAAAAAAAACACACACACACACACGTCCCCCCCCCCCCTTTCAAAAGTAGACAAAATATATGCGTGAAAATTCCCAATCTGAGAACTTTGGTACCGGGCGTTGCTGTCACCTGAAGAGAGAGACAAGCAAGGCAACCCAAGGCACGGGAGAGCCCAGAGTATTAGACTAAACTTATCTTTAGATCAAGTGTTGAATAAAAGAGTAGACACAGTTCATAGGTTGAGTGTTGTAAGTAGGGTGTGTTGTGTATCCGGTAGGAGAGCCTTCATGAGTGGGTAAGTGAGGTGGTGTATAGGATAGGGATAGGCTACGGTGGGTAGGAGTCGATGGCTAAGCTGTATTATGATACTGTATATAGATCGTGTAAAGTACGAGGGCATGATAGGAAAGCCCTCGTCCCTCAGTAGTTGATTAGTAACTCACGCCTTTGTTATTAAGGACTGCGGTATACAAGAGAACAGTAAATACTAACGGCCGCTATAACAGTAACCCGATTTAACAGTTGCGTTTTTGTGTGAATTTACGGTACCGTAAATGACGAAAGTGTGGGAGGCAGGAGTATCCCCGCTCATAAACCGGATACTCGAGTTACCGGAAACCAGGCAGGAATGAAGCCTTGTAATCTCTTTAAGGGGAACAGCTTTCTGGTAAATTTTAGGGTTACTGATTCCTCCAAACTATCCCAGGAAACGTATCACCTCAAGTGTTACTAAGAGGGATCTGTTTCGTGATATAGTTTGGAGGTTTCAGTAGCCTTCCAATTTACCGTAAAGAGTAATTTTTCCCATGTCGAGGAATTGAAGAACTACTGACTGATTCATCCAAACGATGTTACGAAACCCAAACCCCTGGTAGTAACACTGAGCTGGTCTGTTTCCCGGCATAGTTTGTGGAAATCAGTATCCCTCCAATTATTTTCCAAACACAATAATCCCCTTTAAGGACTGTACTCCTAACCTGGCTCCCTTATGTTCCTGTTTACTTTCATAATGACGTGCTTATTTCTGCTTATATGCGTCTGTTTATTTATCTATCCATTTGTGTTTATCTGTGTGTGTCTGTGTTATTGTCTCTGTGTTGTGTGGGTGAGTGATTCTTTACCTCTGTGGCTCGACTGTCAGTTTCTGTGGGTAATAAGGGCCTGGTCTGTTTGTTATGGAGTCTTCGTTGCCATGTGAACAGCGAGAGCAAACAGATCCTCTAGTTGTATTCTGAAGTGGTGTGTTATTGTTGTTGTCTGGCTAAGTTTGGAGGAATCAACAGCCTTCCAATTCAACCCACATCAAATCATCCTCTTACTTAAGTATACTTCACTCGAGATACCTGAACTCACTACGTCTATGGAGTCTCCTAAAATTTACCAGTAAACCATTCTATTCGTTTGTTTTCCTTTGGAAGAATATTCGCTGCCTGGGTTTTATAGACTTTTTTTACTTGTGTGTGTAGAGTATACGTTTGTTGACTTCATATCTCTGTATACGTGAATCTGTGTGTACGCTTCTAGGTGTTTATGCCGTCTGTATACGTGTGTTTGTTTATCTATGAGTCTGCAGAAACAGTGTCCATTTCTTTGTGTGAGAGAGAGAGAGAGAGAGAGAGAGAGAGAGCTGAGAGGTGGGGAGGAGGAGACAGGAAGCTCCAGTCCCTCCCTACCCCTGAGGGTGTGGTCAGTCCTTCACAGCCTTCCCCTTCTCACATCATCTTTCCCTTCCACCTTACCCTGCCTTCACACTTCACATCACAAAGCCCCACACGTCTAACACCAAGTCCATCAATGTATATGAACTTAATTTCTAAACGTATACTTTCTTTCCCTTTCCTCCTTCGTTTGCTTATCCTTCTTTCCTCATTCTGCCATTCCTCACGATGGGGTACAAACACTCAAACACCTTCCTTACATCAATATACATTGGGGACGTTTAACAGGTCTGAGTCCAAGCAAGGAAAAAACTTTTGAAACAGAGGTGCTACAAAACAATGAATGTCGATGAAGGGATGGGCCTTGTGTTATTTTATGATCCTTATCTCCCTTATGATCTTATCTCCTGGGTCCCTGTTCACATACTAATAAGTAGGTATGTACTGTATCTTGTCGTAGTACTAAACCTGTATTTTATCTATAATAGTACTAGTAGTAGAATGTGGGAAGAACCTACAGGCTCCTAACACTCGCAATTACACTGTATCACAATGAGCCCTACCTACCTCTCAACATATACCTTATTCCAAACTTAAGGAAAGACTCTTTTGAGGTAAATTGGTGGGTTACTGAATCCTCCAATCTATGCCACGAAACAGATCCCTCATTAAGGTAACATTAAGGCTGTCTGTTTCCAGGCATAGTTTGAAGGAATCACAGACCATCCAATTCACCAACAAGAAAATGTCCCCTTATGTGTAGGCCTAAGATAGAACAGGCTCAAACGGATTTAGGTTTAATACACGAATAGACACGAAACGTACAAAAACATTGAAAGGTTGTAAAATAGGCTGGACAGGTATATCAAAGGGATAAATCAGCTGCTGCCAGGTAAGAGCTGAACCAACAGGCCTTCTGCAGCTTCCCAAATTCTTATGTTCTTTTGTTCTCTATACACATGCCCCATTCCAAGGCCTTATCCTGTCCCATCCTGTCCAAAGCTATCGTGGGTAGAGTTTCCTAACTGTATCCTCCCTTAGTGGAGAGAATAGTTAAGTAATTGGGGTTATTTTAATATAGAAAGGACTGTACTGTATATTCTTTTTATATTTCCTGGTAGATGATGTTGACATAAATGCGTTTCCTCATTTACTGTAGGAATATTCTGAGGTTTTTGGTTCCCAGTAGAGTGAAGTCTGATATAGCAAGAAAACTACTTAGATGACACGAAAATTAAATGGGCTATGTTGGAATGGAACCACTGTACAGTACAATGATTCAACCCCGCTTGGCCAGTATCCATTCTGTCCACTTCTCTGGGTACAAAATCCCCCCCCCCCCTCTCTCTCTCTCTCACACACACACACACACACACCACTTTTCTTGGTACAGAAGCTAATCCCGTTCCCCCCCCCCCTCTCTCTCTCACACACACAGGCTACACACACACCCCACTTTTCTTGTTACAAAATCTAATTTCTCTCTCTCTCTCTCTCTCTCTCTCTCTCTCTCTCTCTCTCTCTCTCTCTCTCTCTCTCTCATATACGCGCCACTTTTCTTGGTACAAAATCCCTTCACAACCAACAAACCTCCTGCCCCCCTCCCCCCCCCCCCCTCTCTCTCTCTCCATCAAGGGAGACAAACAAGTAGGTGTGATCCATTAAAGGCTTAGGGACCAGTCAGTCAGCCAACCAGGGTCACGGCCCTCATTGTACCTCACGTTTTGACCTCACCACTTGCCAGGTTTCCACAGTAGAGTACCTTTGGTGTGTGTGTGTGTGTGTGTGTGTGTGTGTGTTAATGGATCACACCGACTTGTTTGTCTCTTAATGGTGTGTGTGTGTTAATGAATCACATCTACTTGTTTGTCTTTTGATGTTGAGTGTGTGTGTCCTGGTGATAGGAATAAAAAGGGTAAAGGTGTATATGTTTCCTGCAGTAGCCTAAACAGTACAGTAATACCTGAGGATGAATATTGGGTGGGAAAATGGAAGGAAGATCACGCGTTGATTCCTTTGTCACCAGGAGAGGGAGGAAGAGAAGGAGAAGGGGGAGGGAATACTTTAATGACGAAGAAGAGAGGGAGAGAGTGAGGGGAGGAATGTCTTGATGGTAGACAGAAGGAAGAGGAAGGGAGTGCTTTAATGACGAAGGAAGAAGAGAGGGAGGGGAGGAATGTCTTCAGGCCTGTAGACACAAGGAGGAGGAAAGGAGTGCTTTAATGAAGAAAGGAAAGAGAGAGGGAGAGAGGAAGGGGAGGAGTGTCTTGAGGGTAGAAGAAGACTAGAAAGAGATTCATCCTAAGAGGTCCATTTGAAGGGCTACATATTCCTTCCAAACGTTGCTACTGTACACAATATATTTCCTACTCGTATATTATTGCCTCCTAGAGTTTGGAAGAATCAGTAGCCTAGTCCTTATAATGACCCAGATTTTGTTATCCCCTTAATTAATTTTATTCCTCCTGTTTGAAGAGAAATACGACCCTATTCTCCCTGTGTCTGTAATCTGATCTCTCTTACTGTCCATCCATTCCTGTATCACCTCTATCACAACAATAGTCAATACATTAGATAGACTGAGCCGATTCCACACACAGTCGCTTTGTTCTGAAACTCTACTTGTGTGTGAGAGAGAGAGAGAGAGAGAGAGAGAGAGAGAGAGAGAGAGAGAGAGAGAGTGTGTGTGTGTGTGTGTGTGTGTAGCAGAGCGGAGCGGTACGTGAAGCCTCCTCATGCTTCAGTTCCTATACCTCACAGTCATCTCCTCACTTTCTTGATACTTTTCTTTCTTTTATATACAGATTTCACTCCATATATATCTCCCTTTTTATTTCTCTCTCTCTATGTGTTTCTTCCTTTCTATATATCTTCTCTGTATATCTCTTTCTTTCTATTTCTCTCTCTGTGTTTCTCCCTTTCTATATAATTATCTTCTATGTATATCTCTTTCTTTCTATATTTCTATCTTTATATATATCTCTCTTTCCACATGTCTCAGTAATTACCTCTTATGTCCCTCTATCTATATTGTTATTATTATCTCTCATTATGTTACATTGTTTCTCTCTCTCTCTCTCTCTCTCTCTCTCTCGTACCTACCTTCTCCCCTCCCCCCTTGCCTGCCATTGTTGTGGTTTCTCTCCCTCCCTCTCCCATCCCCCCCTCCTACCCGCCCCCGCCTCTCCCTCACTCTTTCCCGGCTAACCTTTCATCTGTCAGCCTTGTTCCTCTACTTCTCCTCCCTATTTATTTTCTCTCTTCCTTTCTCCCCTTTTCTCTCTCCTTCCTACCTTCCTTCTTTTCATTTTTCATTTCTTCTTTTCTCTTCATTCTTTATCTTCTTTCCTGCGTACTCTCTTCTTTCTCTTTCTTGCTTTCCTCTATCTCTTTCCTTCCTTCTTGTCTTCTCTTTCATATTTTCTCTTCCTTCCCTACAACTTTTCTCTCCTTCCTTCTTGCTTCTCTCTCCTTCTCCCTTTCTTCTCTCTCTTCTCTCTTTAGTTAATGTTTCTTCTTCCTGGCCAGATATGTGAACTCAAAGGGTTGAATTTTAGTGCAATTTACAAAAATCATACGTTTTAGGTTTAGTTTCTCTCTCTCTCTCTCTCTCTAACAATTGTGTACGATAAGAAGTATTATTATTATTATTATTATTATGCAATTCGTATTATTTTCTTCTGAAAATCATATTATTGATTATTATTATTATTGTCATTATTTTTATTTTATTTTTGTTATTATTGTCATCATAATTATTTGTATTATTATGATAGCTTTGGGTAGGTCATTAAGGACTCTGAACTAACAACATCAACAATTACTTCTCTTACTTCCATCGACATTTAACTGTTATTTCACCGTGACGTTACATTCTCTGACATTAACTTCTTCAATTGATAAAACAAACCATCGGTGCACACAACACAACACAACACAACACAACACACCCGCCACTATTCACAACACTCATCAATAACAATACCAGAGTTAGTTTACAGTTTCACGGATCCCATTTTTTTTTTTTTTTTTTTTTTTTTATTTTATTTATTTTGCTGAAACCATTTGCAAACTGTACCGTACATTTTATGTTGCAGTACAAGTGAATTGACTTCTATCTGTACATTTGAAACGGTGCATTATTACCGAAAGTGACGTTATCTTTGTCTTTATACAGTCATAGCCAAAAGTTTCTCCCTTCAGTTTACCTTCCGCAACTAATTACTCTTTTTTATTTTTCCTTGTGCTGTGCTTGAGAGGAGATACAGATGCATTCTTATATTTATGTGACGTCAAGACATTTTTCAGGAGAGTTTTTCAGATGTTGGCTGAGAGTTGATATTTTGTGGTGACCTGCTGTTTACACTGTGACACTGATCTAATTAGTATCATACCCGGTATCAGATTATATACACAACTTTCTCACATCATCTTAGCTTAATATTTAGTACAGCCGCTGCATCACGTCTGTCGCCTTGCCCTTAATTCATACATGTATACATGAATAGCTTACACACACACACACACACACACACACACACACACACAGCGAAATATAGCCATAGTTACGACACCTCTACTTGTACTAGGTCTGTCAAACTTATATCACTCACAGAGTAGGCTATGTTTGGTACATCACAGAGAATTGATTCCACCAACGTATGCCAGGAAACAGAACCAGATGGACAAAGTTAACGATGGCCTGTTGCTTGGAACAGTTTGGAGGAATACTGCAAGTTACTCTAAATTTGATTTGGACGTTTCAGTATCCCTCCTTCAAGATTATCGTCAAAGACTCTAAGTGTTTCTCTCTATGAAAGTCCTCGATAATGTACACTGTACCACAAACAAGAAATTCTAAGGAGGAAACACAGACCTGGTATGTTTCGTGGCACAGCTTGGTGGAATCTGTACCCCTCAATTCACAGATAATGTCTTAAGGGGGCCTTCAGTTATGGCCGGATTGAAGGTCTATTTCATCCTCCAATTAATGCTACAAAACAGATCCCCTTCTCATATAGTAAGGACCTAGTCTGTTTCCTGGCATAGTTTGGAGAAATCAGTCGGTAACCCTACATTTATTTGCAGACAATAACAGGCTTACATAATTACCCCCTTTGAAGGCTTGGTATTGTAAGGACGTCACGACCTTTGTGAATGACTGTACACAACACCCTAACCCAACCTGACATAGTGTTAGTGACATTCATTAACATTACCTGGTTCAATCACTCGTCTTCCAGCAACCTGTCTGGGTTTCTCTGCGGGGTTAACAAGAGTAACGCCCTGTAACAATAACTGAGGTCGCTATGGTGATTGATATTTTAAGTACATTTATGTATTGATTTTATAAAAGAGAGCTTGTGCATTTTGTGTGAATGTTTTTTTTTTTTTTTTTTTTTTTTAAAGAATGAAATAAATGTCTGTGCCTTGTTAAGAATTTATAAGTTTGTTAATTAAAAAAAGGATATTTCGTCCATGAATTTTTGGTCCCTCGTCTCCCATGATAAGTTACTCCTCGTTAACCTGCCCATTCGTCAGTTGGACAATATTCCTCCGTTCACCGAATTTCGTCTAATTCCTCATCACTTCCCTAAACCGTCCTCAGCTCCTCTCAACCCATACCATTTTTATGTCTCATTCCTCATCACTACCCTAAACCACTACGGTATCAACCCCTCTCAACCTACCAACAATCCCTCCACTATCCCCTTTTGCTCAAGTTGGTTATATATTTCTGCTGCACCTCATCTCACTTTTCAAACTCAGTCCACCACCACTTGTGTCTTACCCACCCCTATTCTACCTCCATGACCCCACCATAATCTCACCCCAATACAAGTTCCGGGCATCATTAAGACCACCACCACTTGTCTCTTCTTTATTCTCTATTCCGTGTCTCTACCCCACGACCAGAAGTGTCCTTAACTTCACTACCACCGCCGCCACCACCACTACCACCATTTGGCCCCTCCTAGAACACCAACCTGCGTGCAACCCGTGTCTCCTCCCCACCAGCACCACCACAACCACCACCTCTCTCTCTCTCTCTCTCTCTCTCTCTCTCTCTCTCTCTCTCTCTCTGTTCCAGCACCACTACGTGTCTCTAATCTATGTGCCCGGTTTACCACAGGTGTACGTGAAGTGGCATCATCTTCCAGTGCCACCGTCGAGACCTCAGGTGCCACCACCACCTTCTCTGTGACGTCAGACCGAACAGGTGACCAACAACAACCCGAGATGAGGGAAGGTCGCAGCTTCCTCGAGGATCGTAGTAAAGTCACCGGCATTACTGATGTCCTCTCTCGCATGGGTGCCACCGAAGCCGGTAAGTGTACTGTACTACATCATTAATAATGAAAAGGTTTCATCAAAGATTAGAGTATATTAAATCAGAGTACAGAAAAATGTATAT
Organism: Petrolisthes cinctipes; assembly: GCA_033782935.1. NCBI lineage: Eukaryota > Metazoa > Arthropoda > Malacostraca > Decapoda > Porcellanidae > Petrolisthes > Petrolisthes cinctipes. The sequence goes on along the minus strand of JAWQEG010000209.1, from coordinate 344,464 downwards.
CGAAGTTGGGTAGGGTACACAAATGAACGCATTTTTTAAGATAGGGGAGTATAAAATAGATTTTATTGTAGTGTAGTCTTCTTAGTTTTCCTTCGGCTGCTTCAACTTGGAGTCACCAAAGCGGATCATGTCTCCATGTTCTCCCTCACTCCAACCACCTGCACATCCTCCCTTACCACATTCTTAAACTTCCTCTCTTTGGCTTTCATCTTTTACCTGAAGGCAGTTCCATCATCAACATCTTCTCACTACTTTACTCCTTATCACTCCTCTGTACATGCCTCACCATCTCAAACTAGCCTCTCTCACTTTGGGATTGCAGTGTAGTTGATAAAACTACATTATAATATTATAGTTCATATAGTATAAAATGCTATAGTTTAGCCTACCGTATATGGAACTTTTACCTAGCACACAACTATACCATCAGACTCGCACCATAGTAGTATAAATACAGTCAATAATAATACAATGGCAACTCATATAGTAAAGCGTTGGAGAAAGTTTAAATAACCAAGGTCTTATCTATGAATATATCTTGTCGTTTTGTCAGTATTGCTTTAACAGTGAGTAACCTCGTGTTCACTGTTGCGTCTCACTGGTCTGTACGAAATCATAATATGAATAAAAAAAAATTCTCAACATAGCCTCGTACATACTCGTAGCGCTACATAAATCATATTACTTCAAGGGTAAGTTGTAACGTAAGCACTCAAGGTAAACAAACAACAGCAGTGATGACATGTTGTGGTTTACATAGTCATTGGAACTGTAACAAGAGAGTGGGTGGTGTTATTAATGTTTTGTGGCATACTTGGCTCTGCGACTCGGTTATTTAATTAAATTTCATAGTATTTTAAGTTAATTAACGACCTTTTCAGTATACACGTTGAAAGATGCTAGTGTAGTAATGTGTTTTGATGGCAAGATACAGGGAGAGAGAGAGAGAGAGAGAGAGAGAGAGAGAGAAGTGGGGGGGTGGGGGTGGGGGGGGGGTTAGCAGTGTTAGTGACGTCATACCCTCGTCACAACAACAACACTTCCTCTTATAGTAGTGTAACAGGTGGGTAGACCAGACCCAGGGTATAGAAGCTCAGCAGGGGGTCTGGGTGGGTGCTATGAGGTGTACGGTGGATGCATTGTAAGAATATGTACAGTACGAGTAAGAAGGGCAAGAGGAGGTCGTTAGTTTTATGTCGAATTAATTGATTGATTGATATTAGGCACAGCAACAGAGAGGTCATATGGCTCCCGAGGAAGAAGGTGATAGCGAGGTGTGACAGTAACCACTAATGGTAACAAATGAAAAAAGAAGGTACAATTGGAGAAGTTAAAACCCCTTTTAGTCACCTTTTACGACAAGCAGGGATACAAGGGGAGGTATTCGTACGTTTTATGTCGAGGAATTGGAGGGCTACTGACAGACTGACTGACTGATTCCTCTACACGGTACCACGAAAACAGAAACTCCTATATTTTATAACACTGGTCTCGTCTGTCTGTTTCGCGGTAGAGTTTGGTGATATCAATAACTCTCTAGTTCACCGATAACAATACTTGATGTATTTGCATCAGTCGCCTGGTGCATGGTAGTGTAGAGTAGACGTGATTGTAGAGGCGTATATATATATATACCGTAGGTAGCGTGTATGAGTGGAAAGAAAGCCACATAAGTGCAGATATAGATTTAGTGTGGCAGTTGTGTTTGTTTATTTGTTTGTTTAGGTGTGGGGATGAAGATATAATGTCCAGTATGTGTGGTAGTTGTCTTTGTTTGTTTGTTTAATTGTAGAGATGCAGATATAGGGTCCAGTAGGCCTATGTTTGGTAGTTAATACTGGTTAACTACAGATGTACAGGGCAGTGAGTGCAAGTACAGCGAGGGTTATGTGTAGAGATACTGTAGTTGGTGGTAAATGTTGGTGTAATAAATTTAAATGTAGGTGTTGTGGGTGTGGGTACAGGTGAAGTGGGTGTGTGGGTACAGGTGAAGTGGGTGTGGGTACAGGTGTAGTGGTTGTAGGGACAGGTGTAGTGGGTGTAGGGACAGGTGTAGTGGGTGTAGGGACAGGTGTAGTGGGTGTAAGTACAGGTGTAGTGGGTGTAGGTACAGGTGTAGTGGGTGTGAGTACAGGTGTAGTGGGTGTAGGTACAGGTGTAGTGGGTGTGAGTACAGGTGTAGTGTGGGTGTAGTGTGGGTGTAGGTACAGGTGTAGTAGGTGTGGAAGGATAACAAACCATCTAGTCTGTCTCCACCTGGCCCTCCCTCACCAAACACTATATAGGGCTTCTTTACACTGTCACTTCCTCCCCTCTTGCTATGTCTTATTCCCATCTCTTAACTTTCTTCTATCCTTTATTATTTCCTTCAATTTACCATTCGTTTTCTTGTTCATTTCCTCCATCCCCTCTTTTATCTTACGGTACTATTATTATTATTCCTTTATCAGTTTCTACCCTCGATTTCCCCTCGTATTTCTTTTATTTTCTCCATTCCTGTATATTTTTTATTCTTGCTTATTTGTTTCCTCATACAATTTTCATCCCGTTATTCCACACTCCTCGCACAAACTTCTTTTCCTTTTATTTTCCTCTTAACTCCCTCCCTCTTTCCTCTGTTCCCACCTCCCATCTTTCCCTCTTCCTTCATAATTCAACATCTTTCCTCTCTCTCACGTTTCTTTCGTCTATAGTTCGGGCAGAATAACTACAATGGAGATTTTTATACTGTTAATATTCTTCTTCTTATAATGTCGCATCCACATCTTCACAGTTTCCTTCCCTCTCCTCCTCCTTTTATTACCATACCGTTATCCGTTAATTAAGTCTCTATCACACACACCCCTCCTCTCTCTTGCATGTCGACATTACTCTATCCAAACCAGTGTCTTCCCTTTCATCATATTATCTTCCCTTAGTCTTGGTTACCCTTTATCTTTTTTCTACCTTCACTGCCTATTGTATACCCTGCCCTCACCTCCTCCTCTCTCCCTCCTCCTCTTTCGTTGCATCGTTTCCTCTCCCCTCCAACCATACCCTCCATCCCTCCTCGACTATATATCCCAACCCCGTCATCCCCGTCATAGTGTGTGTGTCTCCCTCCCACCCTCCCTCAGTCATTCCTCAGACGCCCACACGCCCAGACGAGCTCCCACAACGACTGAAACACGCCCCCGTCCATGTCAGACCAGTGTCAATTTACCCCGGCGTCCAAAGCGATATTTTTATGTTTTGAAATAATCTGAAGCGAATCTGCATCACTTTAACAATTCAATATTAAGTGGATAAAAGTTTCTGCCGAACATAGTAAATGCAAGATATTTTACTTTGAGACACTAGTTTAGAGTGTAAATTGTGTCAGTTCAACGACATTTTTAGAAATAAAATCTTTAAACATTTGTCTGTTAACCGTAAAGAAATACTTTTTGAAAGTAACTCTTTTTTAACTCGTTGACTGCTAACATTTATAAGAGTAAAAAGATTTCTTTGTGAACTGGGCGTCGAGCAAGTTAGGAAATATTATAAACATTCTCGAGTGAAATCGTTGAAGCACGAAAGAACGCACCGTTCAGAAAACAGCTGTTTCGTTCAGTCGTCATCCCTTTGAGATCATAGGCTGGGTGTTGAAACATTTTGGAAGGGCCGGTACTTAGTGAGAGAGTGGAGGTAGGTGCCGTGAGCGTGCATCTGTTTAAGTTTATATACAAACCTTCTGGTGGTACTTGACACTTCTTGGGATATACACACATTTCATATTGTTTCATATTGTCTTTATAATGTTACTGATATTATTGCTATAATGTTTTTATTCATAAGACCTTTAGAATGGAAGGCAAACATCGATTACCTGACGTTATTACGTTACTTAGAATGAACATGTTCTGTTACAAAATAATTATGAAATTAGAGTTATAAGTTAATCATGAGTAAGGAGTTATGAGTTTGAATTCAAATTCCATGAATGAGATACATTTTCATGTAAACGTGACATTTTCTATTTTGACTTTATTAATGGTGGTGTACATTATGTGTGATGCATGTATACTAATTATGTAGGGTGATATTATAAAGCTTAACAAGCGAACAATAATCATGTAAGTCGTGTGATAATACAGGGAAGAGCAATTGTTTACCAGAATCTAATTGGGTAGACAGCTTTACTGGGCATATACTTCAGTACGTAATTTAAACACTCCTCCACTATTCTATTGGTAGTTATATAAACAAAAAACAGAGGCAAACCAAGGTTTTATAAATATACACATCGGTAGGACAAACATGAAACGTTTTCAGGAAGGCAGAGATCAACCTTCACAAGTTCACAACACTCCTGGACAAGGTGGAATCAAAGGTCTGTCATCTCATCAAGTCTCCTCCTCTTACTGATTCATTATAACCTCTCTCTCTTCGCCGTAATGTTGCATCACTCTCTCTTTCTTCTATAGCTATTACGCTGGTCATTGTTCTTCTTAACTGTCTCAGTGTATACTTCCTCCTCTTAGGAAAGCAGGCAACACTCGTCAAAATACTCATTCTCATCCCTTTTCTGTCCAACTCACTAATGCAAGAGTTAACTGGTACTCTCAGTCTTTCATAAATCCTACACAACTGGTCAACCCTGGAACACTCTACCTCCATCCATCTTTCCCACTTACTACGAATTATGTTCCTTCAAACGCAGTGTGTCTCGGCATCTCGAACGAAATTGGACATGATTTTGGACCTCTCTCAATAGTTGTGATTTTACATATGAGGTTAATAAACGGGATCTCAGCCTTAAGTCCTCATCTTTTTTTTTTATAGAAAATAAAGCGTACGAGTCAGAATGTGAATAATCGAATATCTCCCGTATACATTTTTTGAAACACAAACTTTACCATAATCATTAACGCTAGAAATTTAAAAGATCTAATGACAAATATGAAAATGGCCTCAGTGCCTAATTATATATTCGGCATCCTAACATCGAAGCCATAAAGAAAAATATAATAACGTCCCTAAAATGAGATAAGGTTTTCATGGACCTCGGGTAACCTCCAGTACCGAATATAACCACAACATGAACAGTTATTATAGTAGTAGAAGGATCCTTGAGTAGTAGTGGTGGTGGAGGAGGAGTACAGACAGTCCTTACACCATCCCATATACACACTGGGTGAATTAATTACCCGAATGGAGCAATATGGTGTATGGAGAATTGGAAGTCGATTGATTCCCCATAATTCAGGAAAAAAAAAAAAAAATATTATTAATAAATAATTAAATAAATCCTTTTCTCGCATATGAGTTAGTTTGTTTCTTGGCATAGTTGGGAGAATTCAGTAGTCTTCTAATTAGCCCACAACAGGTCACCACCACCACCACCTAAGCACACCTTGACCTTGTGAGGATAAAAACAGTTGCATGTGTGTGGTTATATTCGGACACTGCGAAGTAAATACAGTAATTAAGCCTGTGTACGAATTCCTGTGGCCAACCGTACAGTCATCAAGCCCTTACGATGCACAGAACCTTCTCTGTTATTATTAGTTCATGAAGAAGAGGAGATGAAATGAAACTTGTATGTGCGACGGAAAAACAATGCAATATATGTGTACAGTGAAGCGGAGAATTATTGCAAGTTAGAACCAAGCTGAATATTCTGTATGTGTCAGTGTGAGAGAGAGAGAGAGAGAGAGAGAGAGAGAGAGAGAGAGAGAGAGAGAGAGAGAGAGAGAGAGAGAGAGAGAGAGAGAGAGAGAGAGAGAGAGAGAGAGAGAGAGAGAGAGAGAGAGAGAGAGAGAGAGAGAGTGTGTGTGTGTGTGTGTGTGTGTGTGTGTGTGTGTGTGTGTGTGTGTGTGTGTGTGTGTGTGTGTGTACAGTACAAGAGGGAGTAAATGTGCAGGCTGGTATGTACAAGAATTTAGAAGGAGAAGAGGGATAGCAGGACTACCAACGAAGAAATAATAACGTTAGCTTAGGTGTAGTGCTCAGGAGAGGGAGTGTAGGTGTATTATGTAAAAGATAAGAGAGCGCAGGTGTAACATGTAAAGGAAAGGAGAGTGAAAGTGTATTGTGCAGTGAAAGACGGAGTGTAGTTGTACCAGTGAACAAGAAAAATATTGAGTGCATGTATCGTGTGTAAAAGAGAATTGGAAGTGAAGGTGCAGTGTGTAGGAGTAGAAAAAAATGGGAGTGTAGATGTCAAGTGTAGAAGAAGAGGGTGTACAGGTGAAATGGTACCTATGATGTTAGAAAAGACGCGGTTGCAAAGGTATATAGTTTAGAGAAAGATGTGCAGGTGTGTAGAAGGAGAGGAAGTGCATGACTGTGTGTGTGTGTGAGGTGCAGGTGTACTTGTATATACGGTGTGTAGAAGGAGAGGTAGTGCATGCATGACTGTGTGTGTGTGTGAGGTGCAGGTGTACTTTTATAATACGGTGTGTAGAAGGAGAGGGAGTGCATGCATGACTGTGTGTGTGTGAGGTGCAGGTGTACTTGTATATACGGTGTGTAGAAGGAGAGGGAGTGCATGACTGTGTGGGTGTGTGTGTGGTGTGAGGTGCAGGTGTACTTGTATATAGGGTGTGTAGAAGGAGAGGGAGTGCATGACTGTGTGTATGTGGTGTGAGGGAGGGAGTAGTGACCGGTTGGGTGGTGAGAGAGGCAGCACATGTTGTCTAGGAGTCACTGAGGCGTCACACACCACCACCACCACCACCTGTCTCGCTCCACCTCTACCTTCCTCCCCCTTCACCGTCATTACTTCCCTTGCTTCTACAACAACCCTCGTATTCCTTTCCTTTCTTATTCACTTCCTTACCATTTCCTACTATACCCCTTCGCCGTCCAAACGTCCTATAAGCTTACATCACTACACCGGCATCCTTTCATTATTTATTCTTTTTAACACCACCACCACCTCTACCTCTACCTCCCTTTTCTTCCACTTACTCCATTATATAAAGCCACCATCTTTATATCATCAATTGTCTTATCACCACCACCACCATCACCATCAGTGTTTTATCACCACCAACACCACTGTACTGTATGTAGGGAGCGACCTTGAAGCTCTCTCTCACACACACACACCATCTGTTCACTCACCAGACAAAAATCGGGAAGTCTAATCACTGAGGAAAAATCGTCAAACCAACCAACACAGTCAGTCCATCACAAACCCGGAGCTAATTAGAACACACAGGTAGACTTACTCCTTGTAGCCAGGATGATATTTTGAACACAACATTAGATGGTAAACTTAAGGATAGTATAGTACTTATTTTAATGGTAGAAACTCTTGATGGTAAATTGGATGGCTACTGATTCCTCCAAACTGTGTCACGAAACAGATTGCCTATTAATAACACAGAGGTGATTTGTTTTCTGGGATGTTTTTGAGGAATGAAGTAGACGAGTATACCCTCCAATTTACCAAAAAGAGGTTCCTCCCTTAATGCGTCAAGTTATGAAATGGTGTAAATTAAAGTTGAAGATGCGACTGTCGGCAGTGAATTGCTTTGTTTTAATAATAGCGTGTGGTCACCTGGATCTCTTGCGTCATGTTTCGTGTTGTAAGCACACCATTGTAGTAAGTTAATTTATAAGTTGTGGAGGTGTAGGTTAGGATCACTTATACAACCTGATAATGTAAATAATGTAGTTACCAGGGATACAATATATCATTATAGCTCTAAAACTCTGTAATATCCATGTCAGGCTGAACCAGTATTGTCTTCGTAAGATTGATATTTATATGTGTAATATTAACGGAATTTCTATTATATTTTGTGACCTGCGCGCATCATACCATTAATTAATAAATTTTCCAGACCTATGAGTACAGACAGATATTCACCTTCACGCTGTGGAAGGGATTTGTGCAGTAGGCTACTTTCCCTCATGTTGATAATACAGCTCTAACTCTGTTCCTCCTCTAACAGTTGATAATTCAGCTCTAACTCTGTTCCTCTTTTTTTCTCCTACAGTTGACCACGAGGCTAAGGTGACATCAGACGACCAGGCCCGCTCCCTCCTGAACCGCTTCCTAGGGGCACAGGTCCTTATGTCAGGTGTCGAGTCTATGATGGCCTCCTCGTCCCTCTCAGAGTCCCCCAGGTGAGGCCAGGCAGGGTGGAAGGTGGGTGAGTGAGTGGGTGTATGGAAGGTGGTAGATGAGTGAGAAATGCTGGTGGTTGGATAGGTGAGTGGGTGATAAGTGCTGGGTGGATGCCGGTTGGATGGATGGGATGTGGTAGTTGGGTGGATGGGAGATGCTGGTGCGTGGGTAAGAGGTGGATAGGTGATGGGTGGGTGGTGAAGGATGAGTGAGAGATGCTGGTGGGTGAGTTGAAGGTGGATAGGTGGGAGGGTGATAGGTGGTGGGTGAGTGTTTGGGAGAATTAATCAAAGGGCGGGGCGGGAAAGTCAGTTGATGTGTGTCAGTTTCCCTCACTCAGCCTCCTGTATCTCGTTTCTAAATTTCTCATTAATTGTCTTAACAACAATAGGCGAATTAAATTTATCTCTAGATAACAAACCGTGGTTACCTGTCGTATTATAAGCCATAGTTGTTTAAAGTGGCCCTGTTCAGGAGTTAAATCTACCCTCAATTACCTTAGTCTTTTGATAACGGCTGACATTGCACACATCATGTAGGCTACTCGGATATCGACACACAACGGGACGAACAAAATTGTTTTGAAGTTAAGGGGGAACCACATTTTGGTAAAGTAGAAGGCGACTGGTTCTTCCGAACTATCCCAGGAAAATAATCGCCTCAATTGGGGATCTTTTTCGTGACATAGTATTAAGGCTTCAGTAGCCCGTCACGAGTTGCTCTCCATAAGAACCTTAAGATAGTCAATCCTCAGTTCACACTAAGTCATTCATCCTCCAGTCCCGCTACTACTTCTTAAGGGGGTTGTGCGCTTTTGTTACATTAGAGCTCCTGAATTCCTCCAAAGACCAGGTAAAGAAAAATAATGGTTGGAATAGGTTGGAGGAATCAGTTGCTGCAGATTTACCAACACTACTATTCCCTTAGTGTGTATTACAAAGTCGTATATTCTTCCCTTATAGTGATACAGTCCCTCCCCCCCCCCCCCCACTTCTTCTGGACGTGCAATGCTCTTCCTTGCACAAGCTTGCAAAGTCTGTAGCGGTGTACGTGGTTGTTGTTATTGTGATTGATGGGCTTGCAAGGTGAGGTTGCAGCGGTCACATTCCTGTACGACACGCAAGAGCATTTTAAACTCGTTGCGTTTTTGACAGAGTGAAAGATGGGGTGCTGCTGTTGTTTTTCTTTGTTTGTAGAATGAATTTGTATATGCATGGATGTGTTGTGTAAATAATGTTTAACATGAATATATATGTGGGATTGCTTAGATAATTATAAAGATATTCTCAATTAATCCGCCTTTCTTTAATTAAGTTGCCCTGGTCAGTGTCAAGAGATTTTATTCGTAAAAAGGAAGACTCCCGCACACAAGGTATCAAAATCTTGTGTGTTAAAATTTGTGTGTATATTTGTGTAGTGTTATGAGTGTTTAATGTTGTGTTCGTATGTCTACCATGTTATAAGTATTAAGATGTGTGCATATGTGTGTCGTGTTATGAACGTTAAATGTGTATATATGTGTGTCGTGTTATGAATATTAAATGTTCTGTCTATATGTGTGTCGTGTTATGAATGTTAAGTGTTGTGTATATATGTGTGTCGTGTTATGAATGATAAATGTTGTGTATATACTGTATGTGTGTCATGTTATGGTCATATGGACGTCAACTGAGAGAATATGTGCCCAGAACACAGAATGTTTTATGACTATACTTTTGTCGTCTCACGGTCATAAATCTTTCCGCTTTGGGCTTCTCTCAGATATGTTATGCATGTAGGTGGTGTACTGAAGGGTTGGTTGGTTGTCTGTGTTAGAAAGTGGACGGCAGGAGATAGGCTGATGAGGGAAAGTAAACAGAGGAGAGATATTCTAGGTCCAGTATAAGGTACGCTATGCAGAGATTGTTGATGTGGTGTAATGGTGGTGGTGGTGGCTTGCTTCATATGTGTGTGTGTGTGTGTGTGTGTGTGTTGAGGAAGAACCTATAACAGTATCAGTAGCCTCCAATAATCTTCTGATATAGTTATAGTCCATTTACTTATGAGATTACGGCTGAGATAAGAGTGACCAAAATGTGTGTGTGTGTGTGAGAGAGAGAGAGAGAGAGAGAGAGAGAGAGAGAGAGAGAGAGAGAGAGAGAGAGAGAGAGAGAGAGAGAGAGAGAGAGAGAGAGAGAGATTACACATTCGAGGGATTGTTCTTATTCTTATACAAAGGTAATATCCACATATAATAATCCAGTCACTTTAAAGTGTTGGAGGGAAGAGTTCCTGGCGTCTAATGGTTGACAATTGTGGTTGATACAACAGCTTGATGATTTTTGATATAGATATGTAGGTTTAGAAGGTCAGTCATGTACAGAAATTGTGTGTGTGTGTGTGTTCCGTTTAATTGATATTTAAAAGCCAAACTGAGTGTTTTTATTGCCATGTATTTTTACCTTAATTAAAGAGGTTTTGCTGTTCCAAAACTCCCTCAGTTTGAGACAATTCCCAGCTACTGGCGAGACAGTATTTACACATTATTTCAGCCGTTAAAAGTGTCCCGACTGACAGACTACAGCATTACGAGACATTGGGAATACTTCACCTAATCTTACAAAACTTACCATCCCGTTTAGGTGCTTATAGTATCAGGATAAACAAAGAAAATATAGTACTGTACTCGACTATACAAATGAATGTTATCCTGTGATATTGACACCTGTTCCCGTGATGTTTACAGAACGGGTGACGAGGGCCAAGCGGGTGGTAAGAGTGGAGAGGCTCGCCAACACGTTACCAGCATCACCTCCACAACCTCCTCCACCACAGCTACTAAGGTATGTAGACATTTCAGGATGGGTACATTTTGTCCTACCAGTCTTTTACTTTAGGTTGGAGTAGAAGTCCAATGCAGGGGTACCTTATGCTGTGGCCTTTTCCTCAATGGGACTTTTTCTCGGAATGAGTTAGTAGTCGGGAACACAGATGCATTAACTTTCCAAAATAAGAATACTATAACAGGGTCGGTCATCGAAAAGTCCCACGTGACAACACCGGTCTAACAAGTGGTCGATAGGAAGCGGTAGCCTAAACCCGTGCACCTCCTCCATCCCCCGTCACCGTTGCCAGTGTGTGTCCGGTTCCATGATATATGAGGCTGGTGATTGTGATTGTTGTTGTTGGTCATTGAGTGTAGTCATCTTGTGGTAGCCTCGTCTCAAGGTGGCAATTTTGGCAGGAGAAAAAGTTTAGTTTTTACTGGAAAGACAATGGGAACTTACTCTATGTTATTTCTGTTCGTTTCGTTGATATTCGTTAGAAGTTGTTATTATGATTATTTTTTATTCTATTCATAAATAGATGAAATATGTTTGTTTGGAGATAAATGTCCGAAACGAAAATGACGGGTAACTAAAATTGCCTTTTCCTACTAACACTACATGGCATTTTATTTTATAGTCGTGGTAATCCCTTCTGTCGTTTAGGGACTACACATCATTGCACTAGGAACATAGATGTATCATGGAGCCGAAGTCTTAGATAATAATATGCATACACTAATGACAGACGAATTAATATTAAGTCAAAGGGAAAAGCCTCGTTCTTCAAGAGTTACAGAATGGGAAAATCGAGCTACCTTCCTCACCGTGGCCTTGATGTGTGTGTGTGTGTGTGTAGATGGTGGGTGTGTCGGGTGGGCGTGTAGGGTGGGTGTATAAGATGGACGTGTAGGGTGGGCGTGTAGGGTTGGGTGTAGGGTGGGTATAGGGTGGGCGTGTAGGGTGGGTGTAGGGTGAGGTGTAGGGTGGGTATATGGTGGGCGTGCGGGCATGGTGGTGGGCGTGTATGGCAGCGTTGGTGGTGGTGGTGGTGGCACTATAGTCTACCTAGGCTATACCCACACCAGCAGCTGCCGTGCCCCGCTAGTTCACTCTGGCTCCGTGCTGGGTACACACACACTCACACATCACCTCACCTTCTCCCTCTCGCTCTCTCTTTATACCTCTCGTACTCCATTTCTCTGTCTGTCCCGCCCCCACGCCACGCCACGCCGCGCCCCCACGCCCCCACGCCCCCTCCACCAAAACTCACGTACACGCCGCCCTTCCACTCGCCAGGACTGCCTAGGGTAACGCCACTACCTCCAGACCGTCCCTCCAGTATGTCCTAGGTTGGTGTTGAGTAGTGAATGTACTGTACACCTGTTCACACACACACACACACACACACACACACACACACACATAGTGTTTCACTTCTTGTCTTGCGGGAATTACATCTGTGTCCAATATTTATAGATACATGTTTTTAATTTGTTTATTGAGCTGTTGAATATCTGCATCATAAATTATGTATAACAATTATTTATACCTTCGCTCCTGCAACTTAAATTTTTATTTATACGTATTTTAAACTGACACCTGTTGTGTATGACTAAAGCTCCACACTTGTTTCACCTTGTATCTCATTATATATAATCGCGTGTTTTCATCTGGGTATTATATAGCCTACCTGCCTTTTTCATGTGTTTTACACCTCTTCACCAGTTTCATTCCTTACCTTCAGTTATCTAAACGAGAAACAACCGTGTAAATAACTTGTGAATGAATTATCAGATGAATTTGGTGACTAAAATCGTCTTCAGGGGAGATTCTCTTGTTGGTGAATTGGAAGGTCTCTGATTCCTCCTTACTATGCCACCAAACAGATCCCCTATTAGGCTAGTACCATTAAGGTCGTCTGTTCCATGGTATAGGTTGGAGGAATCAGTAGCCTTCCAATTTACCAACAAGAGAATCTCCCAACTGCATGACAGGTTTTACAGATATGGATTATGTAAGGTTCTTGGAAATAATAAAGACGAAAGCTCCTCCACAATCACACTCTTGACGTGTTATATATAAAAAAAATGTTCAGTATTTATATTCAATCGTTATAATCTCTGTACAGTTTACTTACCAAATTAATTATGGGGAGAGTATACTTTTGGTACATTGGAGTGCCTTTATTCCTCCAAAGTATGCCAGGAAACAGGACCGGAAGAACAAAAAACATGGTGGTCTGTTGCTTGGAATAGTTTGGAGTAATCATTACCTCCAACAACAATACCAAAGCTAAACCCTCCCCTTGAACACTTCAGTCCCTTGTTATATTTTACACCGTCCACTTTTTTTTTTTTCGTGAGGGTTGTGTTGGTAAATTTGGAGCAACTGAATCCTCCAAACTATTCCAAGCAACAGAACACCATTATTTTTGCTCTTCTGGTTCTGTTTCCTGGCATACTTTGGAGGAATCAAGGCACTCCAATGTAACACAAGTGAATTATACCCTTAATTGAGGCCCAAATCCCCCTCACCGTACGTACATTTATCACTACAACCTTTCTTCATACTTGTTACCATAAGAACACAACACATGTCACTGTCCCATTCACCATTGTCAACACAAGTATACAAATTAGTTGTGTAATCGTGTGTGAAGTGAAAAGACATTAGTTTCTTGGCATGTATGTTTTGTTTTTTATGTTTATGTGTATGTGCATCTCTTCGTGACATTATAGTACAATCTTGTGAATGTTTTTTGTTGGTTTGATGTGCTTGGTAATGACTGTGTTGGTATAATTTGTATTTGTGAAGGCTTAGTTAGTGGCAGTAAGTATACATAAGAGTTCACATTATGCCTGTATATATATATGTATGTACCGGTATGTATGTATGAATGAATGCATGTATGTATATATGTATGGATGAGATCGGTGCCCATGCCGTAATTAGTGATAATCCGTGTTGTGTGTGTGTGTGTGTGTGTGTGTGTGCTCGTGATATTTATGAAATCTGAGTGAAAGAATCATGTGTGTTGGGGCTGGCATAGCACATAATTATAATAGACAAGTCTGGTTTCTTCATACCTGGGAACGTATCATTATATTTACTCTACATATATAATCATAGTGTTCAACGACGTGTGTATCATAGCTGTAACTACACTGTCTATTTGAAACACACACACACACACGCTCTCTCACTCACGCTTTCTCCTTCATATAATCTCTCCACTTTACTTAATCTCCCCTCCTACTCCTCCTCTCACTCCCCCCCCCCCCCCTACTGTACTGTAAATACACACACACACACACACACACACACACACACACACACACACACACACACACACACACACACACCTTTCTCCCATCCATGCTCTCCTCTTTTCACACTCGCTTCCCTTCTCTTCATTCTCTCTAACACACACAATTATTTTCTTCTCTCTTTCCTCTCCCTCCTCCTTACTGTCCCTCTCATTCCCCTCACACATGCAGTTTCTCCCTCCCTGGCTTTTTTTCTCCTAATTCTCTCATCCACTCCTGTTTCTCTTTCC